>JAQQSZ010014051.1:0-11613 GCA_028646595.1 Phalanger gymnotis
CAGAGACCATTGGTTCCCCAGCTGGCCCCTCCTAAGTCACCAATCCACACCCACACAGGTTTCACACCTGACAGGGCCCTGGGCCTGGGGCTTAGCACTTAACAGCTGAAAGTACTTCCACTCAAAAGAAACAAAAGCCATGCTAATGAGACAATTTTGCTTAACAACACACTCCACCCCTTGTTCTAGGATACACAATTAATGCTTTGTAATACAGTATGAGATTTTATATGACTAAGCCACTTTTCTTTACATTTTTTTTAATGATTCTTACATATTCTTGACCTTTATTTTTTTTTTCCCAGATGAATTTTGCAATTATTTCTCCTAGTTCTATAGGTAGTTTGATTATTATGGCACTGGATAAGTAAATTAATTTAGACAGAATTGTAATTGGTATCATATAGGCTCTGCTTATCTGTGAGAAATTAATATTAGTCCAATTGTTTAAATTTGACTTAATTTTTTTGTGAAAAGAGTTTTATAATTGTGTTCACATAGGTTTTGGGTTTGTCTTGGTATGTAGGCTTCCAAATATTTTATACTGTCTAAAATTAAATGGACTTTAAATGGACTATCTTTTTCTATCTCTTGCTGCTAGACTTTGTTGGTAATATATAATAATAATGAAAATTTGTGTGGATTTATTTTTCCTTCTCTAATGCTGCTAAAGTTGTCATTTCAACTACTTTTTAAATTGATTCTCTGTTATTCTCTAAATATTCCATCATATCATCTGCAAGCAATGCCAGTTTTGTTTTCTCATTGCTTATTCTAATACCTTAAATTTCTTTTACTTCTCTTATTGATATAACTAGCATTTCCAGTACAATATAAAATAATGTTGACTTTTTTAGAAATATACTACTTATGATTTTGAGAATAGCTCCATTTATTTTTATTCTGTGAACTATTTTTAATTGCAATGAGGGCTGTATTTTGACAAAAAGCTTTTTTTTAACATTTCTTGAGATAATCATATGGTTTCTGTCAGTTTTGTTGTTAACATGGTTAATTATGCTAATTTTTTTTTCTGATATTGAACCAACACTTCATTCCTTGTATATAATATTTTTGACAGATTTCCTTAATCTCCTCACTGGTAATTTATTTAGTTTTATAACAGTATGCATTAGATAAATTTGTCTATAATTTTCTTTCTCTGTTTTAGCTCTTCCTGGTTTTGGTATCCATAATCTCCTTTGGCCAGTTGACTGATGCCCTTACCATCTGTGGTTTAAGAATTACAGAAACTCCTTGACCAATTTAGTCCTTAGGAAGGCCTGCTTTTGGCTTGCACTGGACTGGATTCCACCCCAACTGCAGCAAGACAGACCTTTCCTGCCCAACATCTAAATTTTCTTAGGCTGGAAAATTATTTCAAGCTGTCATTTTGTTGGTTCTGCTGCTCCATAATTCATCTTGAGTTATTATGTTTTTGACATTATTTAACATTGTTTTCATGGGAATTTGGGATAACGCAGGTGAGAGCTGCCCTTGTTCTACCATTTAGCTTTGCCTCACAAAATCAAAGTATCATTTTAAGGTTTGTAAAATGCTTTATAAAGATTACCTCATTCAATCATCACAATAATCTTGTCACATAGGTATGTAGAGATTGTTCCCATTTTACACATGAAAAAACTAAGGCCCTATATAGTGTACCAGTCATAGTTACATAGCTAGTAAGCATCTGAAACAGGATTTTCATGTTTACTTGTGTGGGTAAATGTCCACCCACATCTCTTATTCCAGGAGACAGAACTGTAAGCATTGGGTGGAAGCTGCAGAGAGAGACCCTTCAATTCAGTCCTTTCCCTCACACAACACATATCACCTTGGACAATTCATTTAAATTCACTTAGATTAAAATTGTTCATCAGTAGAATTGAAAGTTTGCACTTAGTACTTTTTGATGTTTCTTCCAGCTGAAGGTCATTGAAAAAAAATCAGACCTCTGATTATAAATGAATAAACATATTATTTATACATTGTGCTAAGCATTAGTGATACACAATAGAAGAAACAAGACAGATCTTGTTCTCAAGAAGGTAACATTCTAATGGGGGAGACAATGCAAATGGAAGACTTCAATTGCCAATAATTGGGAAAGTTTCTATTTTTAGGGTGCAATAGAAAATATGATGCTAATATTTCTTATTTAATGGAATTTCCACTGATAAAATCACTTTAGTGTTTGATATGAACACCTTGACATTGCCAAAGATTTAAGTGGCAAGCAAAACTTTACTGTGTCTTCAATATATGCAGATATAGCATCTGCAGAAGCATATGTCACATTATATCCCCACAGTGCTTGTTTCCCAGGATGATGAATGGTGTTTTTTTTCATTTGTTGTACAATATCTTGGGTATATTGGGCAAATGTAAAAACAGGATTTAAAATTGCTTTCTGATGATGTTTGGGGAAAAGCACTGGTGTGACAATAACTTATCAAATTTAGGAAAAGATTGGTTTATTTGCCAAATTATAAAGCCAAGATGATTACCTTGTTGTAGATTATTTCCATCACACTTCAGACTAGTCTCAAATGGCACCTAGAATGTTAGAGTGATGGCCTCATGGAACAAGAAACTACTAATTGCACCTTAATAAATTTTATTTCCAAAAATGTATAAATCAATCAAAATAATATTGCAAAGCACTTCAATATGCAGCTCTCTCTACTTATTACTAGGGATGCAGATACAAACCTTCTCTTTCAAAAAAGATCTTAAAATACTACTCATGTAAATGAGAGACAGCTAAATTGCCTACTGATTTTGTTTTTGACTGTCTGTTAAGAAGACCTGAGTGCAAATTCTACATCATCCAGTTACTAGCTATGTGACCCTGGGGAAATCACGTAACTTCTGTATGCTTCAGTTACTTTACCTGTAAAATAAGAATAATAATAGCACCTCACTTCAGGGTTCTTCTGAAAATAAAGTGAGGCAATATAGGTAAAGAATGTTTTAAACAGTAATCTGCTATGTAAATGGTAGCTATAATTAAATCATGAAGAAAGTGAAGACTAGTGATGTTACATAATTAGCCAACGATCCCACAGCTAATAATCTGAGTTGGAACCAAGGTCCAGCATTCCAAACTCAATACAGTTTCAAATGTACTGTATTACTGTCTAGTATGCAGAAAATATGTGCTTGCTTAGAATATACACAAATAAATAAATATAAAAATAAAATGGAAAGGGCCAATATTCACATTCTAATATGATAATTTCAGGAGGGTAATTTGAAGGTAAGACTGTTTAAAGGCAAAGAAATTAAAGATGGAGTAGTGCGTGGAAGACATTGAAAGAAAGCCAGTTTTGGGAGTTTGGGAGTAAAAGAAGTGGGCAACAACATTCAACTATTTTAAGACAAATTCTAAAAGACTTTAAATGACAGACAAATTTTTTTTTTTTTTTAGTGGCAATTGGGAATCTGGAACTTACTGAAGTAGAGAGTGATATGGTCATACTAATGGTTTAGGAACAACCATTTGACAGCTTCAAGAAATATGGAATGGAGAAGGATGTGATGTGAGGCAAGAAAACAATCAAAGGGTACTAAAATACTCCATAAAAGAAATGACATGAGTTTTGTTGGTGACCATGTAATAGGAGAGAATGGGATGAATGTGTTAGAAATCATGATGGCAGAATAGGGAAGACTTGGAAACTGCTTAGATCTGCAGTGTAAGGAGTTAAGAATAAATCAGAGGTTGATAATCAGCGTGGCTGATATAACAATGATGCACTGGACAGAAATAAGAAAGTTGGTACAATTTATGAGGAAAGAATGGGTTCATTTTCTGACATGTTGATTTGGAGAATTCCCATAGGGAATCAAATTTAAAGTGTCAAACAAGTCATTGGCAATGTAGTACTGAAACTCAGGAGAGAAAAAGAGAGTTGGAGAAGATGCATAGATGTAGGAATGATCTAAATAAAAAAAAATCTTTGAAATTATGAATGGATCATCTAGAGACATTAATTATATTTGTGTTTTTTTTTAATTCTGAAAAAAATAATGGATAATAATAATAAAAGTAACAACCATTTCAACAGTAATAGTAGTAGTGGAGACCCCAACAGATGTCAAAAACAAATTGCTCTCAGATTGAATTTTAACACATCTACAATATTCTTGGTCAACTGAACCCCACTAATGCCTTATTAATTTCATAAACAAAATGAGGGTTGAAACAGAAACACTTATAGTTAAGAATTAAACCTATACTAGTTTCACAACATGGTACTATTCTTTGAAAACAGAAAGAGGAAAATGGCACAAAACTTGGCATCAAGAAGCTTATATTCTTCTTCCAGGATTTGGGAATCAAAATTCAGTTTGGTTTTATTATATTTGATAGGTATTTGATAGATACGATGCACCATATTGTCTGCTAGGAATTGCTAAGAAGGTAATCCCAAAATAGTTCTTCCATTGAGAAATTTACATTCTACTGAGAAGTAAAGAAAACAAAAATTTACTAGTGCAGTAGAAAATGAGTACGGGAAGGGGCAAGCTGATGATCAGATTCAGAACTCAGAGTTTGGGAGCAGGTGGGAGATAAAAAGAAAACTAATACTAAGAGAGATTAGGATTGGCTTCTTAGTGAACGTGAAACTGTAGGCGATCTTGGATGGAAGTAAAGCTGAGATGATAAAGAAACTTATTGCAAACAGAAGAACTTTGCCCATGTAAATGAACAGGTGATAAAAACATAACAAAGCATGTTAAGATTATGTGAATCACAAAGTTTTAAAGTAATATAATTCCCATGTTTTATTAGGTCCTATAGCCATGGAGAGTTCATTGAAGTTTTGTGAGAAGGGGAGTGTCATAGTGATACCAGTGTAAGAATATTTTCATAGCTCTTAAAAACCTCATTGTGAAAGGGATGAGATTCAATTGGGGAAAACATTAAAATGTTGCTTTCATAACCAGTCAAACAACAAACATTTATTATGATTCTGTAAGAAATTATGAATTTGCAAAATTCAGGGAAACACAGAAAGACCTAGATGAACCAAAACAATGCCTACAGAACCAGGAAAAACTACGTAAAAAGACTATAATAATGAGAATCAAAAGAACAAGAAAGCAAAGGGAATTATAGTGCAATCATATTTATCAAATTTAGGCTGAAGAAGAGAGATTATACCTCTCTAACATCTTTGTAGAAGTGGTTGACCATGAGTGAGGGTTATTAAATATGTTGCTAAACTTCGTTATTTTGGTTTTCCTTCTTTCTTATCCCTCTCCCTCTCTCCTTTCCTCTCACTTTCCTTCCTCCAATTGTTTCTTCCTTTTTTCCTTCTCCTTTCCCTCTTTCCTTTCTTTCCTTCATTCCTTCAATACTTCCTCTAATCTTTCCTTCCTTCATTTCATTTTTCCTTGCCTTTTCCCCTCCTTTCTTCTATAAACTTGTCATATGTGTATAGGTATTTAAGTTTAAAAAAAAATTTCCTAAAAAGAAAGGAAGGAAGGAAGGAAAAGAAAGAAACATATTATTATCTTACAAATTATTATTATCTTTCTATCTTATAAAATTATTATTTTATTATCTTATGATGTAATGCTATCTTATAAAATGGGACTTCTGCTAGGCCCTAACTGACAGAAGTGACCCAACATTTGAATGCTGCATGACATACAGATCTATCAGGAAGGTCCTATGTATCTAACAGCTGGTTTGGTCAGCTGTATTTACATTTTTAGCAATGCAAGGTTAGCAAACTAAACTCTTAGCAATCTCCATCTATTTGAGGTATGTAAGGTTAGTAGACTTTTCTAATCACAGTGTCCTAGTAGTTGATAAAAGTGTTCAGAGTATACAACATGCACTGATTGACTGCAACTAAGGTACCTTTTCCACTCAGTTCCTGTTAATCTGTCCAGAAAAACCATCAGAGACAAGAGAAAAAGCCCAGGAGATCTTGTCACTTGCTTGAGGCACAAGTCTGATGTACATTCAAGGTACCATCCTCATCATGTTTTCATGGCTGTGAAGGGCAAGGGACTGGCACACACATTTGTATTAATAAATGTATTAATAAATTTCTTGACCAATAATTTTGGGGGCTTGTGTTTATTTTAATATCTCAGTATCTCACTCATGATTCTCTCATATATCCCTATTTTAAAGACATGATAATCAAGCCAAAAAAATTAAGTTACTTTCCTGATATAGTGTGAATGTGGTCTTGCTAATACTAGTAAATTTATGTTAGGAAACTCTCATTTAATTGAAAGGGGCAATTTCAGCACTTTCATTTCTATTAGTATAGAGTGAAGAAAATCCCTCAACCACTGCATTCTCAGCAACTTCACCAACAGTTGTCTAGACGATTTATAGGTTACACAATTCATATCTGGTCACATAGCCACTGTAGCAGGCCATTTTCTAAGTCCTCCTTATCATTCATACCTAGAAAAGTAAGTAAAAAAATCACCTTGGACAATCCCATATAGTTACTTGTGCTTTATGATGACAATACCTTTGTACTTAGAACTTTCTTGGCTGCATCTTTCACATCCTTGTTCCTCAGGCTGTAGATCAATGGATTCAATACAGGGATCACAATAGTATAGAAGACTGAGATCACCTTGTCAGTATTGGGTGAATACAGATAACTGGGCCTGGAGTAAATAAAGAGTAGTGTCCCCTGGTAGATAGCCACAGAGGTCAGGTGGGAAGCACATGTGGAGAAAGTTTTCTTCCTCCCACTGGAGGAGCGAATCTTCAGGACAGAGAGGAGAATAAAAAAGTAAGAGATGATGATGATGATGAAGCAGATGATCTCTACAGAGCTTCCATAAGTGGAGAGTAAGAGTTCATTGATGGAGGTGTCAGTGCAGGAAAGCTTAAGTAGTGGGGGGAGGTCACAGAAAAAGTGATTGATGATATTTTTGTCACAGTATATCAGTATGAAGGCAAAGGATGTGTGCACCAAGGAGCTCAAGTTGCCACCAATATAGGACAAAACAATCAACCATACACAAATGCCACGAGACATTACAATAGTATATAACAGTGGGTTACAGATGGCTACATAGCGATCATAGGCCATAGCAGCCAAGATGAAGGACTCTGTGTCAGCAAAAGTACAAAAAAAGTAAAACTGGAGTGCACAACCATAATAGGAGATTGATTTATTTTTTGAAAGGAAATTGACTAGCATTTTGGGGACAATGACTGAGGAATAACACAGATCTACAAAGGATAGGTTGCTAAGGAAGAAATACATTGGTGTCTGGAGACGGGGATCCACCCTGATTAGCATCATCAAGCCAATGTTCCCCACTAGAATCATGCTGTACATGAATAAAAACACCAGAAATAGGACAATTTGTAGTTCTGGCCTTGTGGGAAATCCCAGTAGAATAAATTCAGTTACTAATGTGTAATTTCCTTCAAGCATTTCCAGTAGCAGGGTGATTTTTTTTCCTTTTAAGAGAAAATAGAGGAAACATTTTCTAGATTATTTAATGAGAGGGAAATATGTCTCATTACTTTCTACTAATATTCAGGAGTAATCAAGGGAAATATATTGGTTTTTGGAGTTGGAAGCAGTTAATGATCATCTGTTTTAATTCCCTCACTTTACAGAGGGGAAATCTGAGGCCCAATGAGATAAGGTGAATTGGGCATAAGTAGGAAGTAGAAAAGGAAAGATTTGAACCCACACATTCTGATTTCAAATAAAATGTAATCTCTACATGAATACATTAATAAAGAATCAAAATAAAACAAACATATTCTTCCAGAGTCAACTCAAGAAAACATTTATTAAGTGACCATGATGTAAAATGTAGAGAGCATGATAACAGAAACATCAAGACGGAATTTATCATCCAAAAACTTCACACATTAATTAAGCCAGTTAGTTACTGAAAATACTATTTAAATTAAATTCAGAAATTTTGTGTCCAAATAATGACTATGCTTCTGGATTATGAGAGACAATTCTCTTATATTCCATTTGCCTCATTTTTGCAATGTGTAAAATAAAAGAGAATAAATTAAACTATAAGTATCATATTTACATGGTGCCTTAATTAAATAAGTTCATTTTATTTTTATTATAATCTTGCGTGATAATTGATATTGATCTTAATTTTATAGATAAAAAGTTGAAGATTGGAGAAATTTAATGATTTGATCAGAATCACATGACTCAGCAATTTCTGTTGTGGGATTTGATCACTGGTCTGTGTAACACAAAATCATGCTCTGTAGGTATAGAGTACAATGAGTTTCTAGATGACCTTCAAATTATTCTTAAATTCTAGTCACCATAATAATTGCTTAACAAATAATTTTAAATCAATTCATTCATGTGGCCATTTAATACTTTTTGCAATTTGTGAAAAATTGGTTTGTTTTAATCTCCATATTCATAGAATAAGGCCTTTATATATCTCTGATGATTCTCTACATTTTTTAGGATATCAGGTCTCCATTAAAGCTATCAAATCTTCTACCTGTCTGATCATTAGTGAGTTCCTTATCTTCTATTAACTTCATACACACACATAAATATGTACACACGTGTGTAAGTATATGTACGTATATAAACCTAAACACATGGTATATCTGTCTATATGTTTTGTTAAATGGGGGAGGGGACTGATTGGATAATACCCAATTCTCTTAAAATTATCTAAAATTATATCACCAATTTTTCCATCATTTTTCCCAAATAAGTGCCCATTGTATACTACCTGGAAAATTATAGTGAAGTTGGCCACCTAAAAATAGGCAGGCAGATCACTTTCAAGAACTCTACTCAAGTGAGATCCAAAAATTAATAGACCAAATAATGATTACAAAATCCTATGAGAAATAACACTGATCAATATCTTCCATGTGGACATAGCACAAAAAGTCATCAAATAATGCAAAGCAATAAGAAAAAAGAATCTACAGGAAATGCGACACACTCAGGCAAATATCAAAATGTAAATTCTTTCAAGCAATTCTAAAGTCTGAGTGCTTCTTGATTTAAGTGGGAATAGAGGATATACATAGATTATTTAATAACCATGGAATTGATGTACATAATTTCTGCCATTATTATCAAATAATCATTAAAATAACCTTGTGAATTTAGAGTTGTAAGGAAGCCTAAGTTCTTAATTGACAACCCTGAAGCTGAGTGAGAAAATACTAAGGCCAAGAAATAAGTAGCAATCCAGGTCTTCTGATACAAAGTATATTGCTATTTCTTCCCATTTTATAAAAAAATTCCTTATTATTCATAATTCTATACAACAAACATCTATTATATGTTTACTCAGATTTTCTTGACAGTAAGTTAAAAACTTTGTCGACTTTGCCAGCCTGCTGACTACTAGTAATGGCAAGTTTCCATCAATATGTACATATGAAGTCTTTTTCTTTGGAGATAAATCAGATGTATTTATCATAATTTTCAAGCAAAGTATAAGTTCTTATATATTTAATCTCAACTAGAAAGACTTTAAATAAAAGCCAAGAGATTGATTCTGTGGTTGACCTCTGGTGAGCATCCAAAACAATGCTAAAAAAATACCTGTAATTTTTAGGTTGACAACAAGTGATTATATTTTTGATCACAACAAATGCCAAAGACCATAGACTAACACATAGAAAGTAGTAATGTGTAATGGTAAAGGAAAGTATTCAATGGATTAAATGATAATTCCTTGAAGTTGTAATCAGTCTCAAAATCTGATTGAGAGATAGAAAGAGACAGAGAGATACAAAGGCAGAAATGGTCAGAGAAAGATAGAGATACAGAGATAGACAAACAGAGACAGAGAGATGAAAGATAGAGAGAGATAACAGAGGGAGAAGCAAAAATAGGTCAATTTCCCCCAGTTTATGGGGTACCTTGCCTTTGCATTTTCTGTTCGTGGCATGATTCATTTCTCTTCCTTCTATTTTATGGCAGGGATGAGTAGAAAAAAAAATGTGACATTTGATGACTAAGAGTTGGGAAATCTAAGTTTTCTGACAGGTAGGAGTTGGGATATATACCATAGGAAATGGGTACTAGAATAGATATATTAGTAATGACCCTCACCCAGCTTCACTATATGATTCCCTAGACTAGAGTATGAAGAAGAAATATGCTCAAAATAGGCCTTGAGTCCTCTGCCAATTATGCAGAAATTTATTAACAGTCTTTCACTGGTGTTCTGGCTTCAACGTGTTAGCAATGATGGGTGTAAATATCTTATTAACAAAGTATTGTATCCACTGAAAAGTCACTAAAAATCACAATCTTGTTCAAATCCCAGTGTCTTCCGATTTACATTTCACTCTCCATTCCTTATTTGTATCATTGCAAATACCACTAGCATATATCTCAATGGATGTTCATTTTCCCCTTTACCTTAACAAATTTCCAGCAACTCATAGAAATGAAATTGCTGTTGTCAGTCAATTTGAGAACTGTCTTTCATTCAAAGTTATCTTCCACTGATGTTGAGACAAAGAATCCATTTCAAATCAGGTACACTTAAGATACATCTTTTTGTGTCCTGCCAGGATGAATAGGACAAATTCTTCTAATCCCATTCTGTTTGAAGATATCTAATTGTAAAATTGTACAAATTCAATTTAAAGAAAGGTTGGGTGCTTCATATATGAACCTAGCATAGGTCAGGAGGAGAGGAAATCAAACACTTAAATCTTTTCCTCATGGCACATTTTGAGTAATTTTATGATTATTTTACATTCTTTGAGGGAAAAAAATACTTTGGTTATCTCCATGTATTTAAATTAATTTTATTCATTCATTTTTCACATTACCTAAAATCGTCTGTATAATTCAATGCCCTTAATTGTCAAATTTGAATGCAAATAAGGTGCTTTGAGATCCTATGTGATATAATTATTTAAGGTGGCTAACTACAGGGTCACATTGCTTATGAATAGGTGGATGCACGATCAGAATATCTAGTTGTATATCTCAAGGTTGTAGCTTTTTCCAATTAGAAATAACTTCATACACCCCCTCCCTGAAAATAACCCTATAGCCACACAACGTACCTAAAGCTGAAGTGTTTTCCACTTAATTATAAGACACGTGAGTAAATTCAAGAGAATTTATATTGTTCATCCTGGCTTTAGGGAGCTCATCAGTGAATGATTCTAAAATTTGTTTGTTCCCAAGGGATTTGAGGAAGAACTGATTAATGGGGCATATACACTAGAATAATGCCTTATTGAAAATAATTGTATAAATATTACACAAATCCCAGTGCTACTGAGTAGGTAATTGCCAGTCACAGCAACACTGGGGTTGTTAGGAATGATATCCAAAGTCCAAAGAGAGTCTTAATGTCCTTCTCTCTCTTTGGAACTATAGCTAATCAGGATTATATATTCTTTTCAAAAATGGGTTTATTTTATCTCAACCAAGTTGCATAATTTTACTTTTGTTTTTAATTTTCCTGAAGTTAAATTTATCTTTGTTGGTAAACCAAGCAGATTTTGTAAAATCTGTGTTCATGTCCCCATTGACTCTCATGGTGTATTATACAAAGCAAAACCTTAACATTTATTTAATTTAGTGGCATAGAATCTGATAATTTAAAACTTCATGACTGCTG
>JAQQSZ010014052.1:0-11613 GCA_028646595.1 Phalanger gymnotis
TCTCTCATGCAACTAGAAAATAAGATGCACAGGCAATGGGGCATAGAGATCTACTGTGCCCTACAAGAAAGTAAGGGAAAGGGGGATGGGAGGGGAATGGGGGGACTGAGGGGAGGGCAAACTGGGGAACAGGGCAAACTAGGGAATAGGGCAACCAGAGTGTACACCATCTTGGAGTTGGGGGGGGATGGAAATGGGGAGAAAATCTGTAATTCAAATGCATGTGAAAATCAATGCTGAAAACTAAACATATTAAAAATATATTAAAAAAAGAATCATAGGAAAAGATACATATGACTGACACAAGGCTTTTATGAGATTTTGTTCTGTTTAATGGTCTCAAGGTAGGATAGAAATGGCAGTGATATGCATGGGATGGGATGCGATGCAATGATATGGGAAAGATAGAGGAAGTAGGGAAAGAAAATTATTACTATTACATAATAGGAGTACATAAGATAAAGAGCATTTCATTAGAGGGGATTGAATTGGGGTAATAGGCATTCCATGAACCTCACTTTGATCTGAAACAGAAAAAGGATGATTGAATACAATTACACCCACTCACCTTTCTACATACTCTTGCCTCCTTCCAACTCCGTATAAAAATGGCAGAATGAAAATGCATTAAACCAAAAAATGAAATAGAAGAAGGGATAGGGACATGGGAGGAAGAGGAGGAGGGGAGAAGGATCTAAGAAGGAAGGCAGGACTAGTAAGGTAATAGTTATAATCAAAACTAAATATGAGAGAGAGGAACACCAAGGAAACATTGAATGGAAAAGAAGAAAGTGAAAACCTGGCTTCAAGTATTAGGCAACATAAAGAGAAAAGCTAAAACAGAGTATATTCATGCCATTTCATTTATAGATCCCAGTTGTCAGACAAAATCCATGTCTTTATGTCACCGCTTTATAAAATGAGGGAAGGAAGTAAAAAGGAAAGAAAGTGTAAGAGAACAGAATGGAGGGAAATATACATTTAACAATCATCACCATGAGTGTGAATAGGATGAACTTATTCATTAAATAGAAGAGGAAAGCAGAACAAATTAAAAAACAATCCAATAATAAGTTGTTTACAAGAATTATAAAGATTTGGAAAGAGTCAAAATTAGCATCTAGAGCTGAATCTTCATGCTTCAGCTGAACTAAAAAAAAAGTTCCGATTATAGGTGAGACAGCAGTAAATAGAATCTCAATTTTAAAAAAAAGTAACTTGTGTTATACTTAAAGGCATCACTTATAATATCTCTGTCCATACTTTATACAGTCATATACATTCCACTAAATAGTATAGCATCTAATTACTTGAAGGAAAAATTAAACAACAAGTAGAATTATACTAGTATCCATTTCAGACCTTGAAAAATCTAGCCAAAAGATGAGCAAGAAAGAGTAGGAATAGAACTTTAAAAGAATTAGACATGATAGATCCTTGGGAATTACTGAATGGAAGCAAAATCCGAGTTATATATTTCTCAACTCTGAGTGGCATCTTCACCAAAATTGATCATCACAATAGATCGACAGTCGGTGGAGAGTGGGGGAGAGAATATTGAACTGGTAAAGCTCATGCATGTTTGTTGGTGGTGTTTTTTTTATTTTGTGGGGGGAGTAAAACCCTAATAATAGAGGCATTTAGTTAATCTGATTCTAAAGAAAAGGGGAAACCCAAATTGTTCATGTCGAAAGTGAAAAAGAAGAATTCACAACAATTGAAGAAGAAATTAATAATACTTGGGAAAAAATGTAAAATCTCCAAATTAATGGAAGAAGAAATAGACTATTTTAATGACCCAGTATCAGAAAAAGAAGTTAAATGTCAAATAACACTTGCCTTAGAACAGATAGATTTATAAGTGAATTCTAATAAACATTTAATATGCTCTTGGTACTTAAACCAAGTAGAGAAAAGAGGAAGAAAAGTATAGATCATTCTCACTAATGAGAAGAAAATATTTTCAGTAAAATATTAACAAATAGGCTACAACATATCAGAAAGATTGTATACAGTAACTATGTGAGATTCATACAAAAATTCGTTCAACATGATTATTAATCATGTTAGTATAAATAATTAAAACCACATGATTATTTCAATAAAAGCTTTGGACCAAATCCTACACCCATTTCTATTAAAGTCACTAAAAAGCATAGGAATAAACGGGCTTTTCCTTATGATAAGAAATGCCTATCTAAAATCCCGAGCCACCATATTTAATGGAAAAAAGAGCCTTTCTAACATGATATGCAATAAAGCAAGAATGCCATTAACATCACTGGTATTTAACATAGAGCTAGAAATGCTGGCTATAAGATAAGGAAAAGAAATTGAGGGAATAAGCTTGATTGAGGGGAAAATTACCAATTATTAAAGATGATTTGATTATTTTTACAGAACCCCAAAGAATTTACTGAAGAAATAATTGAAATAATAAATTTAGCAAAGTTCTAGAATATAAAATAACTCCATATAACTCATGCATATCTATATGTTAACCATCAAAACTCAACAGGAAAACCTAGAAAGAAAAATTCAATTCAAAGAACTACAGAAAATATAACTAAAGTATTTAGGACTGAATCTACCAAGACACACTCAGGAACAATATAATCCAGCTGTTAAACAATTTGCAGAAATAGAGACCTAAATAATTGGAGAAATATTGATTTCATATGGCTAATTTAAGCCAGTATCTAAATCAGTTTTCAGTACTGTACATGCATTTTTGGAAATAGAAAATGTTGAAATTTGTTTTGTTGGACTATACATGTTTATTAATGAGAATTTCAGTTTTTTCTTTTAGTGGTTAATGGAGAGCACCTTAGAAGGTAACCATAATAAATGCTTATAGAAGCATATTTAATTGTTTAAATGAGCAGACAGATGAGCAAAGATAACCCATGAAAAGTTAATTCACAAAATTTCAAAGGAAATGTTGAAACTGAGTACTTGTTATTAGGGAAACAAAAAATGCTCATCAGCTATACATTTAAGTTTACAGTAAATAAAAGATACATTCTACAATATTTTTCTGCATGCCATTTCTCTAATGACTGATTTTTATGTTTTGTGTATTGTCATTTTAAAAAATCAGAAAAATAAGAGGTTGGTAACTGGAAATGCTGTCACTTTTATGGTTTCTGATAATCTCCAATGGTGATGATATAGTGTATTATACCACCATATCTTTTTTTTTTTTGGTCTTGTTGCACAACGTAGGAACAGATAGACTGGAGCAAAAACTGGACTCATTTGGTTATATATGTGTGTGTTTTCTAGTAAAATGCGTGTACCACCAGATTGATACATTATATTTAATTACTCAAGATTGGTTGCAAGAGGGGAACCAGAGGGGATTCCTTAAGATGACCATTGTTTTACAAATGAAAGTTTTCAGAATTATTTACTTACAAGTGGCTGAATAATTAAAACCAAAGAACAAATATCTTGAAATGAAAAAAAGTGAGGGGAAAAAGAAATGATTAATAAATCCTGTAAAAAGAAGTATAAATGCAAAAATATATAGAAGTTAATCTAGCCAGACATACAGCTATGCAATACTTGTTATAGAAACAAATCAAGCCTTAAAATAGAGTGGCAAACCATTGTTCATGGTTATGATCCAGTAACATATTAAAAATGAATACTCTACCTAAATTGTCTGATTTAATGAAATATTGAAAGTATCAAGGATGTTTAACATATGGAATTAGTCAAAATGCCTGAATTCATTTGGGGGAACAGAATATCTTCAGTTTTAAGGAAAATAGGGATTAGAAAATCAAGAGTGAAAGAATAATAGTATTATGAGTTCACAGATTATATTATAGAGCAGTAGTTATCAGAACTAATTGCTACTAGTTTAAAAAATAATAAAAGTAAAAATATTACTGCAGCTATTAGATTATTAGCTCCTCAAGGGCAGGGATGTCTTTCTGCCTTTTTTTTTTTTTTTTTTTTTTTTTTTGTATTCCCAGTGCTTAACACAGTGCCTGGCAGATAGTAGGTACTTAATAAATGTTTATTAATTCTGATGACTAGAACAGAGCAAGCAAGCCAGACACAGCAGCAAATTGCTGGACACTGTAATTTAGTGTTCAGCAAAACCCTGCACACAAGCCCCTCAGATTACAATTCCCCCATTTATCACATATTGCTTTGAAAAGTAGGTGATAGTTTGGCAGAAATTTGGTTTCAATTAGTAATTTACACAAATGTCCACAGGTAGTTCCTAGTACATGCATAACCTAAAATATTAAGGATCACATCATTTTAAAAAAAGGTTGAAATACCTGATAGATATTTTGAAATTTTCCCTAAGCAATCACAAAATTAAGGTAATAGATCATCAAAAGACAGATTTTAATTTCATAAAATTAAAAAGCTTTTACATAAAAAGAATGTCTTTTAAAATAAGTTTTTATCGATATTTGCCTTTTACATCATCATAATTTCCTTCTATATCCTTTCTTTTCCACTATCCCAGAGTTGTCACATATAACAACATTTTCATAGGAATAAAAAGGAGAAGATTCAGCATAACTGGTCACAATATTGAAAAAGTCTGCAAATAGATATAATGTATCTTACTCTAGAAGTGGGAGTGTATCTTCTCATAGCTCTTTGGAGATGTGCTTGTTCTTTATAATTTTGCGGCATTCACTGTTTTGTGGTTGTTAATGTTTATGTTGTAGTCATGCATATATTATTTTCTTGAGCCGTCTTCACTCATTATCAGCTCATGAAGATCTTTCTCTTGACTATTTTCATTATATTCCTCATTTCTTAAAGCACAGTAATAATGTTCCATTATATTTGTGTTCCACAGTTTGTTTAGCCCTTCCCCAATACATTGGCATTTACTTTGTTTCACATTGTTTGCTAGCTCTGAAAGAGACTACTATACATATATATATATATATATATATACATATACATATACATATACATATATACACACACACATATATACACAAATATATATACATACGTATATATACATATATATGTATGTGTGTGTGTGTATATGTATATATGTGTGTGTATATGTATATGTGTATGTGTATATAAGGACTTTTTTTCTCTTTTACCACTGAGTCATTGTGGAACTTTTAATAAATTATATCTCCTATGTTCTCTTTTGTAAAATGCCTAAGGAAAGTATTTTACTCCCTTCTCTTATGTTTCTGTTAGGATTAGATAAGTTTTAAGTCTGTAAAGGGGCTTTAAAAGTGATCATGAATGTAATGGGTGATACTGTGGGCAAATTCCATTTTGTGATCATCTATATAATGTAAAATGTCTTACCAATTTTCAGATGTTCAATAAATATATAATGTAAAATGTCTTACCAATTTTCAGATGTTCAATAAAATACTTTAAAGTTCACATAGCACTTTGTGTGTGTGTGTGTGTGTGTGTGTGTGTGTATTTCATTTAAGCCGCCTGGGACCTGGTGAAACAATTTGCATCAGTGTCATTACAATCCCCATTTTACAGATGAGAAAACTTAGGCTTGGGGAAGTTAGACGATTTGCCCATGGTCGAATTTTGAATCAGGATTTCTTGACTCCATGCCTGTATGTGCTCTGATGCCTCAAATTGCCTTTCAGGGAAAAGGACTTTGTTTCAGGTGGCTGGCAACAGTTGAGCCTGTGGCTCAGATCTTAAGATCCTAGAAGTTAGTGCTGGAATCAAAATTAAAGGTCCCTTCTCTCACACTATGTATGTGACCTTTATAGTCAATCTATAAGACACACAGAATAAAGTTAAATACAATACAATGTTCATAAAGTAAAGGAAGAACTAAATAATTGGGGAGATATGCTGTGGTCATAACTAGGCTGTACCATTTTATGTTAGGACTTTATGTTAAGACAAAGTGGTTCATTTCATATTTTACCTTCCCTTCCCAGCAATCATTTCTTGTTGGAACATAAGCTGATCATTTAACAGTTCACTTCCTCTAGTCACACAAAGGTGACTTGTAAATCTTATCCACTTCTATAATTATGAATTAGTATTATTGTTTTTTTGGAAGAAACAACTTTAGAACTTGGACATCAAAATGGACAGTAATTGGACAGATAATTCTTGAGTGAGACATTCTAAGTAGATGATATCTGCATGAGTGCAAGAGAAGGGAGTTGGAAGGTTGTCATCATGTTTAAACAATGGTGAGACAATAGTTTCATTAAAATTACAGGTTACAAAATAAAAAAATCAATAGCATTTTCATATAGCAGTTTTTAAAATCCAGGAGGGAAATCCCATTCAAAATTACAAAATTAATAAAATTAAGTGAATCCTCATGAAATGTTGAACATTTTATAGTTTGTAGCAAAAAATAAAGGTTTGTTTGTGACTTCAGGTTGAAAAATGAAACTAGATGTTATGAATATATTGTATAAATATTTATTAAATATTATCTCTGAGCCCAGCACTGAAATTACAAAGCATAAATGAAGAGAGCATTGCTTTCAAGATTTTTACATCCTGTCAGATAAGATACTTTGTTTTACCTTATGTAAGAAAATTTTGGTTGTAATTGCAATTATATTCTGTTATAAAAAGCAAGGTAACAGGTTTGTAAGTAATACAATAATATTTTACTTCAGCTTTGAATTTGTTGCAAGATCATAAATAGGGACATTTATGCAAAAATATTCAAAGGTTGCATACATTTTCCCAAAGAGCCTCTCTTAATTTTGAAATTTTTGGATCATTCTGTTTTGAAGCCCAGCTGACAATCAGAAACTAACAGATTTTGGAAGAGTTGGAGGGATGTGCTGGTGGTGGTAACAGACAATAGAAATTGGTGTAAAGTGTAGAAAGAGGATTGAATAAGTGTGAAGACTAATGTTTGCAAGTGGTCAGCACATTCATAGATGTTTTGGCATTTAAGACAGCTTTCACTTTACTCAGCAACCTCTGATGAGGAGGTATCATATAGAGAGCTAGCTAAGAGTCAGGAAGACCTTTCCAGGTCCCCTCGTTATTGACTTTGATCCTAGGGAAATCATTTGACCCCTCGGCACTCCAGGTATCTCTCTTGAGATAATAAGTTACAGTAGCATTGGTGTTGTGCATTGGTAGTAAGAAAAGTTTGCTAAATTTAGAGTTCTTTACATCATTGAAATTAAAGGTAGAAGCCAAAACAAAATACAGTCTCAAAATTTCTTAAGGAAGGAGATTCAGATAATTAATACTCAAATAATGAGGATCTCCTGTGTATCATGTTTCCCACCCTTCTTTCATTTTTCATTCTTGTTGTTTATTTTCATTTAGTGCTTTTTTTTTAGTAAGTTGTTTCCTTATATTTGTGAGCTTTTTTCATTGCATTGCTAGGTGAGTTAAGCTTAGAGTTCCTCTTTATCAGCCTGTGGATTCTGTTGTTCTATAGTCTTACATATGTTTCCATTGCTTCTAGGTACTTTTGTTCAGTGCTTCTTAAATTGTGCATTGCAACCCATAGTTTGAGACGTGCTGAAGGGGTCACAAGTGGAAAAAGTTGAAGAAGCCCCGCTTTTGTTGAACAATTTCTAGAAATACAATATTTAGACTTTCTGGTAGTTGATATTTTTCTAGGGAAACCAGTAATTTTCAGATTGTTGCTTTAGATCTAAAACTTGAGTTCTTTTGCAAAGTTTGTAGAGATTTGAAGTTTGTTGAGATTTGAAGTTTGTTCTTATTTTGTCATTTCTTTATTCCACTTTGTTTTTTCCATCACTGTATTTGTTTTTGTTCTCTTTATATTTTCCTATGAGAATCCACTAACTTCATTGATATTCTAAAATCTTCTACATTGTCGATTTTCATTAGTCTTGAATTCGTTAAATAGTATTATTCCTAATTTTATATTGTTTCAGATCTCTTTGTCTGACTAATGTGATTCTAAACAATTCTGGAAATTCTTGCCATATGATCATTCTCACTTCTAGAGTGTCATTGTTAACAATCTTATTTTTTCCTGAAGATTTTTCCACTTTCTTTATCCTGTTTATCTACAATAATCAGGCCTTTTTGTGTTTACCCGTTTCTTTTTTCTTAGTTCCTTTTTTTCTTTTTCATTTGGCACATTTGATACTGTTTTTAGGTATTGTAGTTACCTATTCATAACCACCCTCTTTTCTGTCTTGCCAAAAGTTCTACTTCCTAAAGAGTCTCTGGTAATTTTAGGTCTTCTGTGTTCATTTCGTTATTTGCAGGTATTATGAGCCTATAAGCTTTTGCCATAGTTGATAGTTTGCAATCATGAAATATACTGTAGAATTCCCCAAATGCAATGCAACATAATTTACTCCTCTTCATTTCTGACATATTTAATTCTCATTCCCTCCTTCTCTCTCCCCTTCCCCCCATTTTGGGTTTCTTATGCTATGAACACTGAATTTTTTTGAGCATGAATGTATATGCCAATTTAATTCTCTTTACTCTGAATTTCACTAAAGAGACTCTGCTGTTCTGTGACACTATGATTTCTTCCAGGAAAAAAGAATATAGAGACTATATCAGTAGAAAAATCTTTATTTCATTTGATCTTCATTTAAGATATTTTTACACCCTTTGGAAGTAACCTTTGTTGAACTTAAATGTCCATATTTACCTTTGCCATTACTGAGCCTTGTATGGTTTGGATTAATATGTGAATAACACCATGGCTGAGAAAGGCTATTTTAGCCATTTGTTTGGTTTGGTCTCAAACAAAAAGATTTGATACAATACAAGTGAATTTCTCCAGCTACGCATCATGCTCCTCCTCTGGTCTTACATGTGCTGCTCTGTGTTTATGAAGGAATATATACAACTATACTGATTTGGGTCATTACACAATTGTTACTTTATTTCAATTGTCCCTTGCTGAATAACAGGATTTTTTTTTTCTGTCTGTAGCACTGGTTTTCATGAGCTTGAATATAGTTCTCCATAGCGTAGAGCATAGGTTCCCAAAGTGGGCAGTACCACCCCCTGGGGGCACTGGAACAATGGCTTGGGTGCAGTCCTGCGAGTGGGTTGTTGAATAAAAATAAGGGAGAGGTGGAAGCATAAGGAAAGAAGAGAAGAAAATTTTGAAAAACCGTTTGTACATATATCATCTGAGTTAAAGTTGTGGTGATTACATTATTTTCCAAATAAACACACAAAAATCCAAATAAAAACACAAAAAAATAATCAGTGGTCAAGTCCACCACTGGTCTTAAGCAAATATTGGCACGCGTTGTCAGGAAGTCTAGCATGCATCAACAGGACTATGTGCCTGTGATAACTTGTTTAAAATACAATACTCTTTGACTATATAATGCAATATTATGTCATCAAAATTTCATTGCAAGGAAAAAAACCTACAAATTTAAGATAAATTATTAAATTTAAAATGTGTTATTTTAAAAAATATTTTACATATTTTTTGAAATGAAGCAAAAAAAACCAACAACAGCACTGTTACAAGGTTAAAGAATGTAGCTTTTCACGGGGTACTGAATAATTTTTTTTTGAAAAGGAGGCAGTAGGTCAGGTAAGTTTGGGAACCTCTATTGAGTTTGACTTAAATGTTGGACATAGCAAATACTGTTCCTGAATTTTATCACTAAATAACATGATTAAAAATCATGATGAAAGTGTCATCTCCGTTTGTAATATTTGTATTTTTTTAATTATCTATTTAGGCCATGTACTTCAAAGGTTGGATATTTTCATTATATGCAGTCATAGAATGCTTTAAAATAGTTTGACTTTTAGTTACTTTGTAGTGTGCTTTTTGTCCCCATATAATTTAATGTCAGTTAACATCTAAAGTACCCATATGGTGATAATGTTCAAGATTACAGTTTAGAAAATAAGATTACCCTAAGTTTCTGGTATAATGAAGTTTCTGTAAATGAAGGGGGAAAAAATCATGGCGCGTCTTTATGGCTATGGCATTGGTTCTAAAAATGCAAAAGCAATGAATAATTTTTGTTTCCAAGCATATCCTTAGATAATTACAGAGCATATGCTGCATTTTCAATTTAGTTTTTTAAATAAAATTTTGAAACATCTTAAAACATTCTTTTCTACTTAGTTATTGTATTCTTTAGTAACTATAAAATGATTACTTTGGTTTCTGAATGTCTTGTATTTGTGTGTGTTTTTAAATCTAGAATCAAGATTTCCTTTTGCACACCCCTCTTGGAAATAGTGGATCACAGCAAGAATCAGTAGGAGGAGGGAGAATTACTGTTGGAGCACAGACGGTACCCTCCGCAGATCTCAGTAATTCCACACCTTCAGATATAGCATGTAATTGTGAGGCATGTAATGAACGAAGGTGAGAGACATTTGTCATTTTTTTTTTTGGTTGCTTATCACCTACAAAGTGGTTTCAGCTCAAAAAAAGCTGAGGTAAACTCATATATGATCCATCATTGGAAAATAAAATGTTGCTAGGTTCATAGGAAGCAAACCAATCTCTGCCTCACCAAAATATCTAGTGGTGCCAATACTAAACATGTATTGGTGGACATAATAAATTGTGGATTTTTGATGGCAATTTTTAACATACTATTGGCAAATATTTATTTATCTCTTACTATCTTCTTAGTGCTGAGTAATGTAAGACATGGTGTTTATAAAATACAGGTTTTCCTGTAAAGAGTTTAAAAACTAAGCCCTTAATTGGTGCTAAAGATGATAAAACAGTGCTCAGAGAATGGCGAAGTCTTACAACAGGAGTGAGGCTCTGATAGGTCTGTGCTTATTCCATTCAAAATCGTTATTTGCATGCTTTTAGAAATTTCTTGGGATGGGGGCGGAGCCAAGATGGAGGCTGGAAAGCAGGGACTAGCATGAGCTCCCCACCAAGTCCCTCCAAAAACCTATTAAAAAATGTCTCTGAACCAATTCTAAAACTGTGGAACCCTCAAAAAAGCAGAGAGAAGCAGGGCTCCAGCCCAAGACAGCCTGGATGGTTGCCGGGTGAGGTCTTTCACCCACAGAGCTGGGAGCGGAGCAGAGCCGAGGGTGGCCAGCGCAGACCAGGAGCCAGGCCCTAGTGCCCTGAATCAGTGAGCTGCAACAGTTACCAGACTTCTCAACCCACAGACACCACAGACAACAGAGAAGAACTGCAGAGCCCACAAAGTGGCAGAAGGAAGCAGGGTCTAGCCCAGGACAGCCTGGACGGTCTCTGGGTAAGGTCTGTCCTTCACAGAGCTGGGAGCAGAGGGGAGCAGAGCCCAGCATGGGCAGTGCAGACCAACCAGACCAGGAGCTGGGTGGAGTGTGCCCTAGCACCCTGAATCAATGAGCTGCAGCAGTTACCTGACGTTTCAACCCACAAACACCAAAAACAACAGAGAAGATTAGTGGGAAAAGCTGCTGGGGACAGAGTGTAAGAAGGTGTTCATGGTTCAGCCACCGCCCCTGGGGCAGCAGAGGTGGGGCAGCTACAGAACTACAGCTGCATTTGCTTCTGGCCCCAGGCCCACTTGGTGGGAGGAATTAAGTAGAGGATCAGAGCAGGAGTGAAGAGCCTGCTGAAGATCTAAGTCCAGTCCTGGTTGGGGGTTCTTGGGGTAGGAGGAATGCTGGTGTGGCAGAGCTGGCGCATCCCCCCAGGCTTGGAACATA
>JAQQSZ010014053.1:0-11612 GCA_028646595.1 Phalanger gymnotis
CTTGCCAACCCCTTAACCTTGCTCTCCTTATTAAGGTAGATTAAAAGAACCTGGGCTTTCTGGCTGTCCAGCAGCTTTCTGGGTGCTGGCTGTGGGTGGATCTGGACCCCCCACAGAAGCTGCTAGCCAGATTGTGAAAACAGTTCCCTACATGTGTGCTTCGCCATTTATATTCTTATCTTCTCACTAATGGGATATGCATTTGTGGTAGAATGTGCTTCAAGTTTATGGGGAAAAGGTTTTATTGCTATTTTTTACTATGCTTTTGCATTATAAGCTTTTGCTTTGAATTAACCGTGTCCTCTGACTGACTATTAAGAGTAAACACATCAATTGGGGCTCATGAGCTCTGGTTCTAGTGGATGCGGACCTGCAGGGTACCTTGAATCCAAAGTCACCTTCTCTATAGGTGCTCTTTTGGGGTGCCAGGTACCATGCCAGGCTAGGTTTAGAAGTTTCTAGCGTAGTCATTCTTTTATTAGTAGTACTGGTCACCAACCTCTTGTGGGATTATTTTCCAACTGTAAAGTGAAAGCCTTAGTTAAGTCACCACATACTCAGGGCTGGAATCTAATGTTCAGAACTTATGACTCCAGGCTTGTAGTCTAAAGCAGAAATATTAAATGCTAATACTCTAATCTGCCTTTCACTTCAGATACTTCTCTTTTACCTCTAGCCTTTCTTCTTCTTCCCCTGTCACTCAGCTCTCGGGCTAGCACTTTCCCTTATCTAGAATCTACTTCCTTCCAGATTCCAGAAAGCCCTCCTGGGTAAAATGGAAAAAGTCTGGGTAATCAAGTTCCAAACTGCCATCAATGCCCTTTCCACCCTGATGGCTCTTTGGCTCCCAATGAGGCCTTAAGACAACAAATTCACCCCCTGAAACAGAAAGTAACGTGTTCTTCCTCTACCTTCTTGAAGGTCAGAACTCTTGTCTCAGACTGGTCTATACTTGGCCCCACCCACACTTTGGGTACATTCCACAGAATGAAGGAAGTGTGGTCTAGGGGGTCCAGAGATGAGTAGCTTAGCTCTTCCCAGGCATGGTCTCCGGAGGTCAGGTTTGGAGGCTAGAGTAGCAGCAGCAGCAAAGCAGAAAATGGCCAGGATGTAGATGCCTAGTGAAATTAAAACAGTCACACTGAAGCAACCTTAATCCTTCCTCCATCACCAACCCTATTGGCTACCACTGCCAATGGAGCCTAGGGACTCCTGTGCAACTATTATAGAGAGAAGTGGAAAAAAACAACACAGCTTCAGTATGGAGAGAGCAAGATAGTTGCACAAATACCCTAGATCTGGACATTCTCAAGGTTAAATCCTAAAAGAATCTCAGACACAGTCCTATTTCAGCTTTTGTTAACTTTAATTGGCCACACCAGCTTCTGTCTCTCATTACCACCAGTGTTTACCTGACCTCCACAAGTTAGTGGCAATGTGGTATCATTTAAAAGGCACCAGATTTAGAATCAAATGGCCTGAGTTAAGATTCTGACTCTGCCACTTACTACTTGTACACCCTCAAGTAAGAAAAACAAAATCCTTGTAGCAAATGTGCTTACTCAAGCAAAACAAATTCTCAAGTTGGCCATATCCAAAAATGTGTTTCATTCTGTGTAGTCTGTCTATCCACCCTATCATGGAGATATCATCCACTCTTAATTAGAAATATTCACTAAACAGAAGATAAAGCAAGAATAATTAATATATAACATTCTACCCATAAACCTGGAACACATTCTTCCACTAAGTCACACAGGGTCTATGGGTAAGAATGGGAAGAAACTTTTTTTTTCTTTCAAGGAGATGGGGATTAAGTGACTTGCCCAAGGTCACACAGCTAGTAAGTGTTGTGTCTGGGGCCAGATTTAAACTCAGGTCCTCCTGACTTCAGGGCCAGAGCTCTACCACTGTGCCACCTAGCTGCCCTGGAAAAAACTTCTAAAACCCATAGCACAGAGGCATATGAAAGGGAAACACATGTGCCCATGACAACTCACAAGCCTAGACCAGGGGTGAGGAACCTGCAGCCTCTGGGCCACATGTGGCCTTCTAGGTCCTCAGGTATGGCCTTTTGACTGAATCCAAACTGCACAGAACAAATCCCCTTAATAAAAGGATTTTTTCAATAAACTTGAACTCAGTCAAAAGGCCGCTCCCACGGATCTAGAAGGCCACATGTGGTCTCGAGGCCCCAGGTCCCCCACCCTCACCCTCATGGTGTAGACCCACGAGATAAGATATCCTCTGGTCCCTTTTGTAATAGTTTAAACAAAATTTTACTGGTGGGCTGGGACACTTTTTTTCTGGACATCTCCACTCTCTAGATTCAGGGGGGCCATTTGTTTGCTGGCTGCTACATGCCACTCGTCTGCTGACCTGCTGAGACAATATTGAGCTCTTAAGGCTAAAAGAGTAACTCTCTTCCTAGGAACTGCAAGCTTTTCCAGGTCTCCTGTGTTGGTTGGGCTCTGGGTGGTTTCCGTCTCTCAGGCAGTAAATGACAGTGCAGGGAAAAATAAAGTCGATCATTTCCCCTTCAGTTAGCTCTTTTAAATAGCGAAGCGCATCTTCTGATCATCTCCATTACACAGCAAAGTTTGTGCTCTAGCCAGCTTTTCCAAGCAGCAAAGCTTTTTCTTGCACTCAACTCTTCCAGCAGCAAGTGGTAATGCAGACTCTGAGGTCTTCCTATGATTCTGTTCTGAGGCCTCTTCTCAGACCCATTCAGAGGTCTGGTCTTGCCCTTTAGAGATATGGTTCTGTCCATTCACACTGCTCCAAACCGAGGTCTCATGTGAAATGAGTCACTTCTATCTTACAGTGAGAAACCAAAACTCAGTAAAAGTAAACAATATGCAACTGTGCCATAGTTACCAAATAGTTCCAGGTATTGGACTTTTCCAGTTAACTTCAAATTAGTCATATGTATATTAGATACTGGCACACAGACACTTTGGCCATCTTGGCCTTGAACTTTTGTTCCAAGGGATGGCTTTTTCAGTGTTTCTCACGCAACT
This sequence comes from Phalanger gymnotis, assembly GCA_028646595.1. NCBI lineage: Eukaryota > Metazoa > Chordata > Mammalia > Diprotodontia > Phalangeridae > Phalanger > Phalanger gymnotis. The sequence continues at coordinate 3,021 of JAQQSZ010014053.1, forward strand.
TTTTGTTTCTGCCCCTTTCCAACCAATAAAATTATCTCAATAAAAAAAGAACCATCTTACATATTTATTCTGTATACACTTAACCATATACTTGTTTTCCCATTAGAATATAAACTCCTTGAGAGCATGGATTGTTTGTTCTCTGTGTTTATATCACCAGAAGCTAGCATGTGCCTTGTCTATTAATAAATGATTATAAATTGATTGATTGACAGGAGCAAATTCAGCTGAATGAGGTTTGGGCAATGAGGTGTATTGGCACAGGTGACAGTCAAGTTGCAGGTTCAGTTGTACCAAGGTGACCTCCAAGAGGCTTTCTGGCACCACTATGGAGTTAAGAGGAAAGCTGGTCCTGATAAATGGACACTATGGTGACGGGGTGGTCTGCCCTGCCTCAGGAGTAACACCTTTCAGCCTCCCAGATTTTGGTACCCTGGACAGAGCTCCATTTGCTCTAAACAATTTACAACATGACACCAGAGACAGGAAGCAAGCTGGACTCACTTGAGTGAAAACCTGTTCCCTCCTCTTTAAGCCCATAATCTCAGGCTGCCTCAGGGAGTTACTCTGGTATGAAGGTGAAAGCAACTCTAGCATGCCTCATGCTGGTCAGAAGAAATCTATGAAGAGCTCGGTGAAGCTGATCTTCTCCCTTCCTCTTCCTGTTTGTGACTAGAAGACCAGCACAGTCATGGTCAGGTTGCATTCTTTTCTGTTTTCTCCTTGTCCCAAGGAGTTTCATTTTAGGTCTTGACCCACTCGTTTTGTGAATTGAAACTCATAGTAATAAGGTCTGTTGCTTAATGTATTACTAGTCCATTTGATTTTTTTTTTGGTGAAACTCCATTTGAGTCTCATAACTATGATAAAAACTCTGTATGTCTCTTTCTCTCTGTCCCTGTCTTTCTGTCTCTGTCTCTCTCTCTCTCTGCATATATATGTATATATATGTGTGTGTGAGTGTGTCTGTTTATGTATGTATAGTTACTATGTGACCTCTGCTAGTTCACTTCACCTTTAGGTCTCAGTTTCCCCATATGGAACATGAGAAGCATAGACTAGATGATAACTGAAATAGCTCACATGTGTGATACAGGAATGGTGTAATGAAAAGTGCTTTGGATTTAAAATCCGAGGACCAGGGTTTAAAACCCTGGTCTGCCACTCACTATTTGCAAGTGTCAAAGAAATTGAATTAGTCATCAAAAGTTAGCTTAATAAGTTTGAAATTGTACCCACTTCTGAAATATAAGCTGGGTTCAGATGCCAGGCTAGTTACAGGCTGTATCACCTTAGGCAAGTCACTTCCCCTCTCTGGGCCTCAGTTTCTTCATCTACAAAATGAAAGGGCTCGGCTAAAGAATGTTTTCTACCTACTACTTCCCACTAAGATCCTCCAGGGAGAGCACTTTCCTCTGTCCTCTGTCTTGGAATCATTTGTAAAGGTTGGAAAAAACTGTGAACCAACTTTAAGCAGTGGATTGAGTTGAGTATTTCACAGCACATTAGAAACCAGAGGAAGACTCACCACTTTTAATATCAGGTTGGGTGAGTTCATCCATTTACTCCTCTAGAAAGCACCCACAAAAAGTTCAATTAAGTTTTTCCAAAAATACATGCAGTAATAATGACAATATATGACAATAATGACAATTTATTACAATAATTTCCATCAACAAAAAGGAAAAAGTAGCCAAGTATAATGAAAAGAGCCCTGAGATTCACGTTAGATCAATTAAATTGAGCCCTAGCTCCCACATTTACCAGCTGCGTGACCTTAGGTAAGTCACTTTACCTATCTCACCTCATTTCCTAATATATAAAATAAAGATAGGGGGGCTGTATCTAAGAGTGATCTGGCTGAAATTACCCCTTCTTGTACCAGATGTAGTACCCTGTGTCATCAGATCTCCTAGCTCAATAGCCAAATAAGAAACTTGGCTAATGAATCATAGAGGGTGAGAAGCTGGCTTCCTGCCCAGAGTTGGTCCACCAGAAACAAGCAAAGAATATTTGTGTATGCATGAAAGGAAGGGAAGACTCCACTATAAGAATAATATTTGCTCTGTTTACCCCACATATTATTGTGAAGAAAGCACTTTGAAAACCTTAAGGCATTATTGAAATGTGAATTATTAGAGAATCTCAGCATTGGAAGCAAGCTCAGACAGAAGCCACCTAATCTAGCTCCTACCTAAATCATAAAATCATCCACACCATCCCTGCCATCCCTGAAGACCATACAGGCTTCATTGGAATACTTCCTGTCTTCCATCACATCCTAATCAATTAGTAAGCATTAAATGCTCAGGAATTAAGAGGCAAAAATGAAACAGGCCTTGATTTCTAGGCTGGGAAAGAAAAATTGCACAGCAAGTTTCCTTAATAAGGGCCTCATTTCTCAAATATATAAGGATCCAAGTCAAATTTATAAAAACAAGAGCCATTCCCCTATTGATAGATGGTCAAAGGATGTGAAGAGGGAGTTTCCAGAAGAAGAAATCAAAACTATCTCTAGCCATGTGAAAAAATTCTCTAGATCACTATTGATTAGAGAAATGCAATTTAAAACAACTCTGAGGTACCACTTCATATCCATCATATTGGCTATCATAACAGAAAAGGAAAATAACAAATGCTGGGGGGGATTTGGAAAAGTGGGGACAATAATACACTGTTAATGAAGTTGTGAACTGGTCCACCCCTTCTAGAGAATAATTTGGAACTATGCCCAAAGGACTAAAAAACTGTGCATATCCTTTCACCTAGTAATATCATTACTAGTAGCTGTATCCCAAAGAGATCTAAGAAAAAGGAAAAAGTCCTATATGTACAAAAATATTTGTAGCATCTCTTTTTGTGGTAGCAAAGAATTGGAAATTGAGGGGATACCCATCAATTGGAAAATTGATGAACAAATTGTAGTATATGATTGTAATGGAACACTATTGTGCTATAGGAAATAATGATGAAGATAGTTTCAGAAAAACCTAGGAAAACCTGATCAGAACTGAATTGATGCAGAGTGAAGTGAGCAGAACCAGGATCATTGTACATAGTAACGGCAATGTTGTAATGATGATCAGTTGTGAAAGACTTTGCTACTCTGATCAACACAATGATCCAAGACAATTTGAAAGGATTCATGATGAAAAATCCTATCTGCTTCCAGAGAGAAAGTGAGAACTGAGGAATTCTGACTGCAAATTGAAGCATCATTTTTCACTTTCTTTGTTTTTCTTGTTTTTTATTACAACAAGGATAATATGGTTGTATGTTTTACATGATTTTGATATCATGCATATATAATTAACATTATATTACTTGCATATATGCAAGTAATTGATATTGTATTACTGCTTTCTCAATAGGTGGGGGAAGGGCTGGACAGGAGAGACTTTGGAACTCAAAAAAATTTTAAGTGCTAATAAATAAATAGTTCTTACTTTCCAGGAATTAAAATTCTATTCTCCCACCAATACCTAAAGCAGGAGCATCTGTTCTAAGCAACACACGTTACATCCAGAATAGATTCAAGTCCCAAACAGAATCATCTGTGGATAGATTTCAGAGGGTTCATGTACTTGGATGGTAAAAAGAAATTACATCTTTATTTCAATGTAATTGGTCTCCTTTGTAACCTTATGTATTTTATTTTAAGCACTTAAAAAATATTCTGACAAGTTAGACTCTTGGTTTAGAGTCAGGGTTTAAAATCCCAGAGTTGAGAGGGATTTGGGAGGGTCATCTGGTTTGAGGGTGGGCAGCGCTATGAATGTGTGATTTGGTGCCAAGAATACAGAATCTTGTAGGTCTGAAGTTTTAGTCTCAGTTCTGCTTCCAGCTAACTGTGTGACCTTGGGCAAATTACCTAATCTCTCTGAGCATCAGATTCCTCATCTCTAAAATAGGGATGATAAAACTTACCTATTTACCTTAAGGAAATGTTTTAAGGATCATGTAAAATAACATGTAATAAGCATTTAGCTTCGTCCACAAAGGTACTGCTAGGGAAACCTTGGGGATGCAGCTACCAATCTCCGGTTGGGTGGTTTAGCCAGTATCCTCCAAATCCCTGTGGTCTTGTTCTTGCTCCCAGGATGCATTTCTAAGAAGAAAGAATAACAAATGAGATCAAATCTTAAAGCACTGCAGAAATATTAGCTATTATCATTATAAAAGGAAAAGTGATTGTAGGTGGTTGGAAAAAGAAGCCTATTCAGGAGAAGCCACTCAAAGCAGATGCAAGGGAATCCATGCAGATATGAAACAGGGTGATGCCAATGTGGGCAGAACGGTGTCCGGGACCAGGGGACACTAGCAGCATTTGTATCATGAGCTACAGACAGGATTGAATGTGTTTTGCTGACTAAGCATAAACCAAGGTGCTCTAAGACAGTGACTTACAGCTCCTTGGAACAGTGAGAGACCTCAGCTCAGCCAACAGCTCCTTCTTCCCCTTCTCTATCACCCTCCAGAGAGAAGCAGATTCTCTTGTTGTTAGTCACCCCGCACCCCACCCCCCAAACTACTGGGTTTTTTTTTTTCATTTGCCCTGCTTGGCTGGCAAATAGAAGAGAGGGAGTTTGGGTTTTTCTAATTAGTCCTAGATGTTCTAAAAATGCTTCTATAAATCTTATAGACATTAATGTTGATCCTCTTTAGTTATTATATGCATACCTTGAAAGAGAAAGGCAGTGTTTCCTTCCAGTGTTGGTTGCTTTATTTGTACAGCCGGAAGGTGAACTGTGGGTGGAACACAAAAGTGACAGAGAGTACCTGTGCTCCATGTGTTCCTTGTGGGATACATGTGAACCCAGAGGTGACCAAGAACATAGAGATATCCCTAAGCCAGAATCTAGACATCTCTTTTAGGCTGAGAGACTTCATGCAAAACCTAGCCCCAGAGGGGAGGGAGAACTGGCAGGCTCCATTGGTTGGGACTGGAGAGGCTTTTCCTCTCTGACTTTGGACATTAGCCAAGTGTGGGCTGTCAAATGGTCTGTAATTGCAAATGGGTTTCCTAGACTTGTTCACATGCTCCCCCTGGTGACTAAACATATATTGGGGAAACACTATACCAGGGTAAATTATTACTATTACTGTCAGCTTGGTTGTATCCAGGTAGAGAAACTTCCCGTCCTCTCTTTTCCCTAGTCATCTCACTCCACTGTCCCATCCCTGACTCTATGGACCTTCTGTCTGAGCAATGAATGATTCAGGGATAGAGAGAGAAGGAAGTGGTTTCACTGGAGCTGAAAAGATAATAATAACAATCCTCAAGTCCCAACCATGGCACAGTGTGGAGAGAGGCAAGAACAAAGGAAGGGAATGACAGCCAGCATAATATACAATAGGGATTCTGTGTTTCCTGAGACTGACACAGTAACTATGAAAGCCTGACAGAAACCTCCAAATTCTGGGCACGTGGGCTTGGGGAATATCACTGACTAGGTTAGCATCTAAGCCAATGTTCTATGATTAGTCCTGTAAATTGAAGAAAGAGACAACACATATGGTGTAGGGTTGTAGGCTGCCCCTATTTAGAGCCATTAGAATCAGCTTGGAGTAAGTGTCTCCTTTGTGTTCTGAACAAGTCAGAAATACCAATACTTTTACTTCCTGGAAATGTTTTGATTACAGGTGGTAAAATGATCATGATTGAATCTGTATCATCTAAGTCATGGTTGTTTGTCTCTGCACTTAGTTCAGAAATTCAGCTGACCTGCAATGAGTTAAGTTTAGAAATCCAATTTTTCTGCTAAGCCCTCTTCTATTCTTGCCTCAAGGAAATCTGCTCTCCTTGAGGGATGAGGGTGGACACCAGAAAGTCCGGTCCAGTATCTATATACCACTAAACTTCCTTCAAGGATGTCTGGTCCACTATCTCTTTCCTTGAAAATCACCTCAAATAATGAGCATTTCTTAGTCATAGGAGAGAAGGAGGGGATTGTCACTAGCTCTCCTTCCCAATTTCCAACCAATTATATTGTCCAATATGATTGTAGCCAATCATATTGATTTCACCATTCATGATGCCAAGTTCTTGTAACTAATCACAACTTGTTCCCCACCTATGAATTCCTGTTCTTAGCATTTAGCACAGTGTCATTCACATAGTAAATGCTTAATAAATTCTTGTCAATTGATTGAAATAGATGGTAAAAATATCATCAACATTTTGAATTATTTTGAAAAGGAGATGAGTACTCTGAGAATGGAATTTAAAAAAAAAAACCTTTTTGAATTTGAGATCAAGTATACAACCAACAATTGAAATCTATCAAAGGAGTAATTTTCTTTAAAAACTGATTTCTACTATAGCCATTATGAATTAATGTATTTTCTCCCACAATATCTGGCAGATAGTGTAAAGTAACAACAATGCTACTTGCTGCTAGTGTGGCTATGTAAAGCCAATAACACCAGCACACAAGAGGGCTACTAGCACAAGTTCTTTGATGTGCTTTTCTAAGGAAAGCAACTTTAAGGGGTTTGCAATCTCACTTTAATTAAACATACATATATCATTCACTTAGTTCAGCAGAAAAAGTCAGAACCCTGAACTTCAGAGAAAACACAAACAGAAATTACAAGCAGAAATTATATAAACAGAATAAAATAACACAAATCAACAGACAGGCTTCTAGCCATCTGACCAAGACATTACATACATAGTTACCAGAGAGGGAAGCATAAATATCTGGGTTTTTCGGAGCCTAGGGCTCCTTAACGGCTACCCGGAATCTCATCTGGTCAAATCACATGACACTCTTCCAGTGAGTGAGCCCCCCAAAGCAAAAGGCCAACCTCAGAGTATATCTATACACTTCTTCAGAGTCAATGGGCATCACAACCATGTGACTCAAACTCACGTGACTTAGGCTTTCTTGTGACGTAAGCAGGTCATCAAAGACTCTTGATTCAATCAAAGGCAAGACTCGGTCAAAGGCTCTTGACTGCCTTAGTGCTGAGAAGAACTAAAATAAGTGTCCAAGTAAAGTCCTCTTTCATCTTGACTCGAGGTTAGCTTCCAAGTGCCATGGCTCTTCCTCTGTAGCCGACTGCTCCTGACTCTTGCCTGGATTCACACACAGGCAGCTCTCCAGAGCCACGTCTCAGCTCACAGGAACTGCTGCACTCCAAGTTCCTGCCTGACAGCAGGCTCCAGGGGTTCCTGCCCACAGCTCCTGATTCTGGGAAAATGAAGCTTTCCTGTAACACCACCATCTCAATTCGCTTCCTAAGGCCAGATGCTCTGTGTTAACAGCTCAGTTCACTTTAACAGCTCCCAAAAGGGGCTTAAGCTAAGCCTCTTTCCCATGGGCAGGTCTCTGCCCTACAGCTCCTCTTGCCTCCACTCGGCTTCAAAGTTTGGAGGCTCCTTCGGCAAGTCTCTGCCATCAAAGGTCTTCTCACTCTTGGAGGTCATCCCTCTGTTCTAGAGGTCTCTTGCCAGCTCTTTTAGGTTTCCTCCCAGCTCAACATTCATAGCTCATTCTTCTTTGTCTCTTCTCTTCTCAAGGCTGGCAGCTCTCTCTCAATATCTTCTCTTCAAAGCCCTCTCGATGTCTGCTTCTCTCACACTCTGGGATCTCCTTATATACAGTTCTAGCCAGCATATGATTGGCTAGAACTCATATCTCTGATTGGCTGAATTCATGCACATCTGCTTGGCTGGAACTCAATGCACATTCAATTCAGCAAAAATCCCACTTTGCTTGCTATTATACATGTATCAGGCCCTGTATACCAGCATATACTGTGGGCATTGCTGTGGAAATGACCATAGAAAGAAAGGTGGAGCTGTTTAGGGATGCTCCTAAGGATAGATGTATCACTGTGGCAGAAGTGTCTTAAAACAATGATGAAGACCTATAGGAAGATTTTGGAAGATTACATCCATTTCTAGCTGACCAAAAAAAACCCCAAAAAACTAACAACCATAAACATTATATTATCTGATTAAAATCAAAAATGAAACATAGACTACAGAAATTAAATAAAATTATAATAATAGAATAAATAACAATAGAAAAATAAATTGTGTCATTAATTGACAATTGAAAGACAACTCAGCGTATAAAAAAAAATTCAAAATCAATCAAATAAATTTACTTTGGGGCAGCTAGGTGGCTCAGTGGGTAAAGTACAAGGCCTGGAGTCAAGAACACCTGAATTAAAATCTGGCCTCAGACACTCACTAGCTGTGTGACCCTGGACAAGTCACTTAAACTCTATTTGCCTTAATCTACTGGAGAAGCAAGTGGCAAACATTTCCATACCTTTGCCAAAAAAAAAATCTCATGGATGGGGTCACAGAGTCAGACACAACTAAATGACAACTTTACACAAACCATCCACAATGTGTATCATACTGAAAATCTATAAACATTTATTTTTTTTTAAAAGATACTGAGGAGTGTAAAGAGTGTGCCAGAAAGTTCCACAGGTATTGTGTTGTTAAGCAAAATTGTCTCATTAGCATGGCTTTTGTTTCTTTTGAGTGGAAGTACTTTCAGCTGTTAAGTGCTAAGCCCCAGGCCCAGGGCCCTGTCAGGTGTGAAACCTGTGTGGGTGTGGATTGGTGAC
>JAQQSZ010014054.1:0-11612 GCA_028646595.1 Phalanger gymnotis
CTATTGTCCAGGTCAGTGGTTTTTCCAATGAGATATTTCACATTGTCTTCCACTTTTTCATTCCTTTGGTTCTGTTTGATAATATCTTGATTTCTCATCAAGTCACTAGCTGCCACTTGCTCCAATCTAATTTTTAAGGTGGTATTTTCTTCAGTGGCCTTTTGGATCTCCTTTTCCATTTGGCTAATTCTGCCTTTCAAGACATTCTTCTCCTCATTGGCTTTTTGGAGCTCTTTTGATATTTGGCTTAGTCTATTTTTTAAGGTGTTATTTTCTTCAGTATTTTTTGGTTCTCCTTTAGCAAGTCATTGACTTGCTTTTCATGGTTTTCTTGCATCACTCTCATTTCTCATCCCAATTTTTCCTCTACTTCTCTGACTTGCTTTTCTAAATCCTTTTTGAGCTCTTCCATGGCCTGAGACCAATTCATATTTTTCTTGGAGGCTTTTAATGTTGACTTCGTTGACTTCTTCTGGCTGCATGTTTTGATCTTCTTTGTCACCAAAAAAAGATTGTAGAGTCTGAGTCTGAGTCTGCATCCTCTTGTGTTGCCTGGACATGTTCCCAGACAACTACTTGACCTTTGAGCTTTTTGTCAGGGTATGACTGCTTGTAGAGTAGAAAGTGCTTTGTCCCAAACTTGAGGGGCTGCGCTGCTGTTTTCAGAGCTACTTCTACTCCACTGTCACTGCAAGCTCTGCTGCAGCAGCACTTCTCCTCCCCCAAGAACTGCCACCCAGGATTGTGATCCAGACCCAAGCAGGGCAAAGCTGCTTCTGGTGCCAGCAAAGTGCTCCTTGCACTCCTGCTGTGATCTGCCACTTGATTCCTCCCACCATGTGAACCAGGGACTCCAGAAGCAGCTGACACGAGCTCTGGAAGCAGTGGCAGGAGGTTCCTGCTTCTGCTACAGCCACCACTTCACCCCCTTTCCCACCCCCAGGGCTGGAGCCAGACCACTCTCTAATCCGATCTAGCAGTTTTCCCACTAACCTTCTCTGTGGTCTTTGGCGTTTGTGGGTTGAGAAGTCTGGTAACTGCCACAGCTCAATGATTCATGGCCCACAGGCCTGTGCTGGTGGACTTCTGGTCTGGTCTGTCCTGGTGCAGCCCATGCTGGGCTGAGCTCCACTCTCAGCACCATGTGATAGACCTTTTCCAGGGACCATCAAGGGGCTCCTGGGCTGGAGACCTGCTTCCCTCTGCTATTTTATGAGTTCTGCAGCTCTAGAATTTGTTCAGAGTCATTTTTACAGGTGTTTGGAGGGATTTGGGGGAGAGCTTAAGCAAGTCCTTGTTTTCCAGCCACCTTCTTGGCTCCATCCCCTGACCACAAAAGCTTTTTACTTCAACATGCACACAAAAGAATTTTACTCAAATATTTCTTCCTAAAAGCATTTTTCTTTCTTAAAAATAGCTTAAAATTTATCCTGTTGTTAAAAAGGAAATCATTAGAATCTAATTAAATTACTTGGAAACCTCTAAATTGAACCTCTTATTGAACCTTAAAACAAAAATAAATCATTAAAATTGGAATTTATTGAAACTAAGTTGGTGTAAATTCTCTTTAAGCATCATAAATAAATCCCAAAACTTCTATAAAAATGAAATAAATTCCTAATCATTACAAATTCCTCAGTACCATGCCCCTTCTAGTCAAAAGGTGTCTGCAATGGAGAGGAGATTCAGTTTTTCTAAGCCAAAAAATAACCAATTAAATAAGCCTTATCACAATAACAAAGTTTACCAGACCTTTAAAATTTTGCTCAATATCTTTTTATTCTTTTTCTTCTTCTGGAATATAAATTCAACCTGGTAAAAAATATATGACTAAAAATCAAGAAAATAATCAGAAGTGGAGGAGCCAAGATTGCAGGGAAAAAGCAGGGACTTAGCTGATCTCTCCCCCAAACATGTCCAAATATCCTTTTTTAATGCACCAAAACAAATTCTAAAGAAGCAAAACCCCAGAAAGGAAAGAGTGAAACAATTTTCTAGCCCAAGACAACTTAGAAGCTTGGCAGGAAAGGTCTGTTGCACCAGAGAGTGGGAATGGGTGAGAGTGGGAATGCAGTCCAGTGCAGGCCATGCCAGTGCAGACCCAGTCCCAGCAAACCAGGAGCAGGTCTTAGAAGTGACTGAATTAGTGGTGACAGCAGCTGCTTCCAGAGCTCTCAGCCCACAGGCAGTAAGGGGGCAAAAATCTGGTCAGAAGGAGATTACAGGACTCTCTTTTTGGCAGTGAAGGCAGTGTTCTATTGCTTTGCCCAAACTCAGATCTGGGTCACAGTCTTAGATGGCATTCCCAGGGAAAAGAGGAATACTCACCCATCAGAGCTTGTGGTCTCAGTGCAGTGGGGAACTCTTTTCAGGGTTCCAGGACAGAAAAAGGATCTTGTGGCCTCTCACAGATTAAAGCACAAGCCAGGAGAGTAAGAAACACATGTCTCCTTAGATCATACCACCTTGGAAGTACTGAAAACTTACAGGTCTCTAGAAATATCTCTGAAAACAGCTACAAAAAATCCCTGAAGCTTGGGGAGGTGCCCACACCACTCTGGAATCAGAGAGTTAGAAGTCAAAAACTAGAGTGGAAAAATGAACAAACAATAGAAAAAATCTGACTATAGGAAGTTACTATGGTGACAAAAACATCAAAATACATACTCAAAAGAAGACAACAAAGTCAAAACTCCTACATCCAATGCCTCAAAGAAAAAAAAAATATGAATTGGTCTCACACCATAAAAGAGCTCAAAAAGGATTTCAAAAATCAAGGAAAAGATGTAGAGGAAAAATTGGGAAGAAAAATAAGAGTAATGCAAGAAAATTATGATGAAAGAGAGTCAACAGCTTGGTAAAAGATGCACACAAAAAGTACTGAAGAAAATGACAAATTAATAAATAGAATAGGCCAAATGGTAAAAGAGGTACAAGAAGCCAACAAGGAGAAGAATGCCTTGAAAAAACAGAACTGGCCAAATGGGAAAAGATATACAAAAATTCACTTTAGAGGAGAACTCCTTAAAAAGTAGAATTGGCCAAATGGAAATGGAGGTCCAAAAGCTAACTGAAGAATATAATTCCTTAAAAATTAGAATGGAGCAAATGGAAGCTAATGACTTTATGAGACATCAATAAACAATAAAACTAAACTAAAAGAATGAAAAAATATAAGGAAATGTGAAATATCTCATTGGAAAAACAATTGACTGGAAAATAGATGCAGGAGAGACAATTATTAAATTACTGGATTTCCTGAAGACATGATCAAAAAAAGAGCTTTGATATCATCTTTCTAGACATTATCAATAAAACTTCCCCAATAGTCTAGAACCAGAGGGTAAAATAGAAATTGAAAGAATCCCCTGATCACCTCCTGAAGGAGGTTCCCAAATGAAAAATCTGAGGAATATCATAGCCAAATTCCAGAGTCCACAGGTTAAGGAGAAAATATTGCAAACAGCCAGAAAGAAAAAATGCAAGTATCATGGAGCCACAGTCAGAAAAACACAAGATATAGAATCTTCTACGCTGAAGGATCAGAGGGCTTGGCATATGATATTCCAGAGGGCAAAGGAGCTAGGATTAAATCCAAGAATCACCTACCCAGCAAAACTGAGTATAATCCTTCAAGGGAAAAAATAGATATTCAATGAAAAGGAGGACTTTCAAGTACTCCTGATGAAAAGACCAGAGCTGAATAGAAAATTTGCCTTTCAAATAACAAGACCCAAGAGAGGCATAAAAATGTAAACAAGAAAGAGAAATCATAAAGGATTTGACAAATTTAAACTGTTTACATTCCTACATATGGGAAGATGATATATGTAACTCATACATACTTTCTCATTACTAGGGCAGTTAGGAGTATATATAGACAGAGGGCACAAGTGTGAGTTGAATATGAAGAGATGATATCTAAAAAACTAAATTAAAATAAGGAGTGAGAAAGGAATTTACTGGAAGAAAGGGAAAGGGTTGGGTAGAATACCATAAATTATTTCACAAAAAAAAGAGGCAAGAAAAACTTTTACACTGGAGGGCAAGAAGGGGGAAGTGGGGGGAGCATTTGAACTTTATTCTCATTGGAACTGTCTCAAAGAGGGAATAACATACATACTCAGGTGGGTATAGAAATCTATCTTACCCTATAGGAAAGTAGGAGGGTAAGCAGATAAGAGAAAAAGGGGATGAGAGAAGGGAGGGTGGGTTAGAAGAGGCAGTAGTCAGAAGCAAAACACTTTTGAGAAGGGACAGGATGAAATGAGAGAGAGAATAGAATAAACCAGAGGAAACAGGATGGAGGGAAATACAGTTAGCAATTGTAACCATGAAAAAATGTTGAAGTAAGTTTCTCTGATAAAGGTCTTATTTCTCAAATATATAGAGAACTGAGTCAAATTTATAAAAATAAATTTGTTCCCCAATTGATAAATGATTGAAAGGTATGAATGGTCAGTTTTTAGATGAAGTAATCAAAGATATCTATAGCCATATGAAAAATGCTTTAAATCACTATGGATTGGAAAAATGAAAATTAAAACAGTTCTGAGGTATTGCCTCACATCTGTTAGATTGGCTAACTTATAGGACAAAAAAAAGAAAAAAGTAAATATTGGAAGTGATGTGGGAAAATTGAGACAGTGTATTGTTGGTACCATTGTGAACTGATTCAACCATTACATAGGGCAATTGAGAGCTATGCCCAAAGGCTATAAAACTATGCATACACTGTGACCCAGCAATGCCACTACTAGGTCTGAATTCCAAAAGAGAAAAAAAAAAGGGAAAATACTTATGTGTTAAAAAATATTCATAGCAGCTCTTTTCTAGTAGCAAAGAACTGGAAATTGAGGAGATGCGCATCAACTGGGGAAATGGCTGAATAAGTTTTGGTTTATGATTGATGGAATACTATTGGGCTATAAGAAATGATGCTCAGTATGCTCTCAGAAAAACCTGGAAAGACTCACAAGAGCTGATTCAAAGTGAAATCAGTAGGACCAGGAGAACATTTATACATAGAACCAGCACTATTCTCAGCAATACAATGATCCAAGACAATGTTAAAGGACTTTTGATGAAAAATGCTATCCATCCCCAGAGAAAGAATTGATAGTGTCTGAATACAGAGCAAAGCAAACTTTTTAAACTTTATTTTTCTTCAAGTTTTTTTTTTGGTTTAGGTTTTCTTTTCAACATGACTAGTATAGAAATATGTTTTACATGACTACACATGTATAATATATCAAATCACTTGCCTTCTCAATAAGGGGGAAGGGGGAGGGAGGAAGAAAATTTAGGTTTCATATTCTTAAATGCATATTTAAAATTGCTTTTACATGTAATTGGGGGAAAAAAAGAAAATCTTAAAAAGAGAAAATGATTACGTCCTAGAATTCCACATAAATAGTGAAGGTATGATAGTTCACTTAAACCCCTAGAAAAACAATACTGGTCAATTGCTGTAAATGTATATGTATGTGTGTATGCATGTGTGTACACATATCTATACACATGCACACATTTTATATGTATATGTGTGTGTGTGTATCACTACACCATAAGCAATCTTGAAAATTAATTATACTCCATTTTTTGTAAGGAGTATTTGTATCCAATTTATTCAGTAGGAATTCCACAACACAGAAAACTCTTACACAGGGTTGACAACAATTTATGACTAGCTGGTTCTAAGAATTCTTGTGAGTCTACAAAAGAGATTTTACAAGGTCTTTTCTTTATACAGTTACCCATTTTCCTTTTTAAAATACCTATGTAAATACTTGATAGGTTTTTAACATTATGAAAATAACACCAAATAACTTAGTTAACAATCTCATAATTTCCATAAGTGATTGCCAAATAATTCTAGTTGAAACTTCCTCTTTAATTATAGGCAAAGCTGGAAGTTTATAAGTTCTTAAATTACAATATTTCAAAACATTACAGCACATGGTCAGCAGGGCTGATAAAATTACCCAACAGCTGTCTAAATCCTTTTTTTAACCCTCTATATACAGTACAATTCTTAACTTAACAACCTCCAGATTATAAGAGAAGTTGCTTTTCTAACAAATAGGTGATACAATAGCTTACCAAATTTCACGATATAATAAAGTTTAGAAATGTAACAATACCATAAAAAATATTAAGTATTTAAAACTAGAAACAAAACTCACTACCAAACAAAACCATTACCACCTGAAGTGGTCTCAATTCAGTTGAATGCATCCCCAACTTACCTTATCCAGAAAATCATTCATTTCATTACCATTGGCAGTGCATATTGATCAAATCTAAAACTTAATACAAATTATCAAAAATGAACTAATTATATCTAATTAAAGAAATAATAAAAAGCTAAAATTTATACACTATTTGCCCTATGCCAGCATCATGTTAAGCATTTTAAAATCATGTGATCCTCAGAACAACCCTAAGAGATAGGTACTATTATTATCCCCTTACAGAACAGTAAACTGGGGTAAACAGACATAAAGTAACTTCTGTGGGGTCATATAGCTAACAAATTTCTTAATGCCAAATAACAAATGTCTTTTGTGTTAGGTTCTACTTTACCATAATTATCCTGATAGGAGAACATGTTCAGACCCCATTCTTATTTCATTCAGTAAAGATTTTGGCCTACATCAAATAAAACCTGTATTTATAATAAATAATGGTAACATTTTAATTTAAATTCACATATTTATATTATTTTATTTAGATGTGTATATACATATATTTAAAGACATGTCTCAACAATTCCTAGCTCTATATAACCTTTTCCTCTATTTCCTTAAATAGCTGGATCAATTCTCAATCTCTTGTTTCCTTTACCTATATGACACTTTTCAGATTAGGAAACTGCCCTAACTATTCAGCTTCCAAGTCCCATCTTTCCCAGAAATTTCAAGCTAAATATACTAGTAAATACATATCAAGTTTCATAAACAGTTTGAAATCACACCTGTTATTAGTTTAGGTTAACTGAAGTCAAATTTCTGCACTTTAACCTAAGCATGGGGCTAGATATTGAAATCTTGAAATATTGACACCCTAACTCACTTACTGTGAGAGATGAACAAAAGTTAAGTTTCCACAGAATATTTGTGACAGCTTGAATGAGCAAGGGAGTAAAAATTAACTAAGGCAGGTGAGCCCAGCCAATCAGAAAACAACCAGTGGTTCTGTGAAAACCACAGACCTAGGATGTTAGCAGAACTGGTTTAAACCAGTCAGATAAAAGTCAGGGTTGAAGAGAGAACTGGGTCAAATTGCTACTACTTATGCTTAATTGGTTAATTGAATATTACCTTATACACCAACAGGGAGGAGCTTCCCACCATTTTTTAACATGGGGCATATGTTGGGGGCGGGGGGAACATATCAAGAGTGGCATGTAAGGGGCATATAGGGAAGATTGTAATCTGGAAGGGTAATAGACCAATCTGTTCTCTGGAGGGAGGTACTGTGCACTATAAAGCTGATCTGGCTTTTGTATGGAGTGCTTCCTCTTCCCAAAGAAGAGTGAAGCTTGCCAGGAACATAAGCCCAACTCCTTTGGATTCCTCAATAATAAATTGCCCTTGATACCTAAATTTCTGTGTCAATGTATTTGTAACAGTTACCAATCTGCTACTAATTTCTTTTAACATATTTACACCAATCTTTTAATAATTAAATCCATAACTCCAAAGAGATAAAGAGAGCAAACTTTTCTAACAATATTTCTAAAACAATGAATTATCAAATTAATGTGACACATTTTTCTTTAATACATTACATATCACATAACTGGGGTATAATAAATTTCACTTAAAATGAGACCAGAATAAATTCATTTACACTTGGGTCTATTTTCCATTTGTATTGCATAGAACCTCAATTTCTAATTTAAATTAGTATTATATGTTACACAAGGGCTATTTATTCCAGCTATTTCATATTATGGAGTCATTATTCCCAGCTAATCCACTTCAAAAGATTTTTTAAATGGTAGTATATCAAAGATTTCAACTATCACACTTAGCAACACCTTGCTTATCAAATTTCTCCTAATTTTATGTAATTGCCTGTATTGGCTTTCAAATCAAGTCACAATTTTTTTTTCATTTTTAATCTTTCTACTTACAGAGAAGTCAAGCTTCCACATGATTGGAGGGTGGGGCTGGTTGATCTGCCCTCAGCTTCTTCACAGGTTTTTAAATGTCCCTTAAAACATATTCTACAGATTGTTAATGAACCACCTCCCCCCCCAACTTATCACAATTTAGGATGAAAAAAAAGGAAGGATCTCTTCGTTTAAACAATAAGGGCAATATGTATTTGAAAGCCCTTTCACTAGCACAGGCTTTAGATCTACAAATCAAGTTTCATTCAAGGCCATTACTCACCAGCCTCACATTGCCACTGGCTTTTCCTTTTGTCTTCCTTTCTTCATGCACAAAAAAAAAAAAAAAGGAAAAAATCCCTTTTGTGGCTATTTAATTTCACTTTATATGAATTTGAATTTTACTTCTCTTGCCCATTTAAAAACCAAAGGTGGCTTTCTCTCATCAGCCTTTGCCGGCTACAGCTCTGGGACCCTCAGTGAAAACTGGACCTTTTATTCAAGGAAGCACTCCGAGATAAAACCCTTTCCCGAATCAGGGTAGAATCATACCTCCCAAAACTCACAATCAAAAGACAGGAAGAGAACTTTTTAAAATAAAAACTACTCTTTTTAAACATTATGGCCTGCTTTTTCAGTTCCCCCTCATTGAGCAAATACTGGCCATATCCTAAAGATAAAGACAAAATACAGACAGAGTACTCTCATAATTGGCCTCAGTTCCTGTATCGAACCCTCTTAAATAGAACCCCAAAATCTCTCTTTTGCAGAACACCACACCTCCTGCCAGAAATCTAGGGCTCTTAAGAGAACTCTACCTGCAAGAGACTTCAGACCGCGCTTCCTTAAATGATAGCAAGACTGAAATGGTTTGGGTTGTGATTCCAAAGTGAATCCAAAGCCCTCAGGTGGGATCTGTGTGCACATATCACAACATGTCTCCATAGCATGTGTCAAGGAGAGCCCCACTACCGCAAGAGCAAAAATTTCAGAAAGACACAATTCAAACATTCAGACTACACATAAAGACTCATATATGCTTACCAGAGATGATTGAAGATTATAATCAGAAGTTTCAGGTTGACGAGAGAGTCAAAATCTTAATTTATAGTTTCCCAGGAAAGACCCTCTTTCTAGGTGGCAAATTTTCACCAGTGAGTGCTCAAAAAAGAAGACATTTTCTAGGAGACCTTAAGGCAGAACTGTCTCTTTTCCTCTAAAATCTCTTCATGGTTTCCATAAACTGTGCTGATTAAGAAGTTCAAAAGACATAATTTCTGAGTAATCAGTCATTTTATTAATAATGCCAATATGTTTATTAATAAAAGGATGGTCATTTGGCCATCTGTCTTAGACCAAAGAGCACTCATGGCAGTGGGCTCACAGAGGGCCCTTAGAAAAGCATGTGTTCCTGAGGGTGGCAATCAACTGAGTGGTTAACAATTAATTGCAGTGAGAGGCTGGGCTATACTACAATGAGTGTCTTGGGGCACATGATTTAGATCACCCAAATATTGATCAAAGAGATCAAAATGTTCATGTCACCTGCTTGACAAAAGGGAGGATTCTTATTTTCCAAGACCTGTCTGAGCAAACACAATGAGTAGGAATCCATCCATTAGCCTAAACCTAGAATTTCTTTTACTGTCTGATTAGATCTTTAGTCTGGGTAAGCCTTTGAAAGAGAGATTTCCCACACTGAATGAGAAAGTAGAAAAGGGTAAAATCCTTTCTTCTGATTCAACAATTAGTTATTAATACAAGAGAGAATTTCTCTCACTAGAAAATTGTTGCACTTCATCCTTCTGCTGGTTCTGCCACTCCAGGATTTGTTTCGAGGTATTATTTTAAAGTTGTATGAAGGGGAACTTGGGAAAATGCTTTTACTCCCCCATCTTAGCTCCACTGCCCATGTCTTTGAAGTCAAATTTTCAACTGTGTCAAGCTAGCTGTTATGAGTCTTCATGCCACTATTCAGGACATATTTTAGGAGCCAAATCTGCACAGAACTAGTGCTCAGAACACTGCCAAGGCCAAAGAGGGTAGAAAACAACAAAAATGGAACAATCTGATTCCTAAACAGTATCACCATATTATAGGTGAGACAAACGACAGAGCAGAGAAAGTACAGAGTCTCAGGTTCTCATGGGTGGGGATCATATATTTTCAATTCTCTTAATGTCCTATCCCTTCAGCAGTTTTACGATGCCTTTCAACTCATTTGAATTTAGTCACAATTTATCCCAGAAAACTTTCTAATGATGCCATTTAAAAATGGAATGGGTTGACTTGAGATATGGTGAGATTTCTCTGTCTTTAGAGATCTTCAAACAAAGGGCTGGTTGACCACTTGTCAAATACAGCATAGTACCTAGTCTATGCATATGACTTGGGCTATATGGCCCCTGAGCTCCCTTTTAACTCCCAAATCCACCCCACTCCCTATAACCGCGGTCAATATCACCACCTTCCTCAAAAAAAGGTTTGAAGTTAATGTCAACTTACTTCCTATATCCAAACTGTCACAAAATCCTATAGATTTTCCCTTTCATATTTCTTATATTAATTCCTTCTTCCAAATTTTCACATACTTGTTGCTAACCCATACCCTAACCATCTTGAGTATTTGTATCTCCTTTTGTCAATCTTCCCTCAATAGATAAAAGAAGGTAGTCTGATTTGATAACCTCTGAGATACTTTTCAACTCAATCAGTCGAGAAGCAATTTTTAAGTGTCTGCCATGTGTCGGAAATTCTGCTGGATGCAAGATATATAAAGATGCAAACAATATAGTCTCAGCTTTTAAAGTGCTTACAATCCAGGCAGGGGAAACAATATATTTGCAAATAAGTTAATAAATACAAAGTGTAGTACAAGACTAGTGTCCTGGTTGATAGAAGCCAGCCAAAAGAACTTCTAAGGAATCCAGGACATGGGGTCTCAAGCAGTCCAGCTTTTTGATGCTGAATCAGTTAAAAGGAGAGACAGCTTTTGGTTGACTCTCTCTTGCATCAAGCCTCTCTGTGGCATTATGTAACTCTGAACCTTCCAGTGGAGGTGGGGGAGGGAGTTGGCCCCTCCCAACCAACATCATGGGAACTATTCTCATGTGGCAGCTAGAGTAGGTGGAATACATTAGTACCAAGCTGACTTGTGGATCATTTTCTGAATAGATAACTAAGAAGCAGCCTCAATGTGCACATATCCACCTCTGAGGGACCATATGAGTTTGATAGTTCTGGAGCTCCATGAAATGGACTGGCAGCAAAGGGAGTTTCTTCATCAGAGAATATGACCACTGACAAGAGGAGGACACAAAGCCCCTCATCCATTTTACCAGGAAATAGAAACCAGTGGTTCTTTGTACAATGAAGTTTGAACAGGAGAGGTGAAATGTAAAATGCCTAATCAGCAGGACCACAAAATTCTTTATGTTCTGAAAAGGTTTAAATATCAGTTCCCCAAGAGAGCATAAAAGTAGTTATTAAGTTA
>JAQQSZ010014055.1:0-11612 GCA_028646595.1 Phalanger gymnotis
CATGTGGCCCATGTTGAATTGCTTGACTTCTTAGGGAGTGTGGGTGAGAAGGGAAGAGGGGATAGAATTTGGAACTCAAAGTTTTAAAAACAGATGTTCAAAAAAAAGGTTTTGCATGCAAGTAGAAAATAAGATACACAGGCAATGGGGTGTAGAAATTTATCTTGCCCTACAAGAAAGGAAGGGAAAAGGGGATGGAAGGGGAGTGGGGTGACAGAAGGGAGGGCTGACTGGGGAACAGGGCAACCAGAATATACGCCATCTTGGAGTCAGGGGGGAAGGTAGAAATGGGGAGAAAATTTGTAATTCAAACTCTTGTGAAAATCAATGCTGAAAACTAAATATATTAAATAAAAAAAATTTTAAAAAAGATGCTGGAAACCAAATCAAGGTATACACTGATACTTGAGGAATCCAATGCAAGGGTAGGATCCTAAATAAATCTGTTAGAGAGGATAGTTTGAGGTCAAGAAACAAACAAACAAAAATCAGAAGCATCTAGAGTACTCAGAAGCTTTATGTCAACATATTTTTATTTATTGAACAAGAGAATTAGAGGGAACTGGGAATAACATTGAAGAACATTACAAAAAATGAAATTAACAGGCAGGAAAACAACTGGCTCTTGACATATGAGTCATTTCCACATGAGCTATCCGTATGCAGTCAGACCACTGACTAAAAACCAATTACCTTTTGGCAAAGACCAAGACCAAACCTAAATTAGAAGAAAGGATAAAGATGAGAAGATTCTATTAATGATGACAACAGCTCCATCCCAATCTGATTTAAGCAAGCTGTTGACTCTGAAAAAATGGAAAGTAGATAAGGGTGAAGGCATTAATTCAGATTATTACTACTTCATAGTGAAGTTTAACCAGGGTAAAACGGTGGCTACAAGTTAAGAACAATGATAGCTAGTATTTATTTGGCACTTTAAGGCTTACAAAGAATTTGATGAATATTATGTCACTTTTATCTTCCTAATCACCCCAGGAGGTAGAGTGTATTCTTATCCTTGCTTGACAGATATGAAGACTGAGGCAGGCAGAGGTTAAATGACTTGTCCAGGGTCTCACAGCTAGTAAGTGTCTGAGATTAGATTGGATATTAGGTCTTTTCAAGTCCAGATCTAGTGCTCTATCTACTATGTCACTGAAAAACCCCAGAAACTATCTCAAACAGCAAACACTTGATCTCCTTGCTAGGTGGAGACAAGTGGGAGCAAAGGTCAGTATCTGTTTAGGGTACAAACTAACTTTTTAAATGAAGAAAGAGATGGTGGAAGATTCTGAGCTCTACTGATTAACAAAATAAATCTTATATTTCTATAGTGTTTTGAAGATTACAGAGCACTGTATTCATCATAACCCTAGGAAATAGGTATTCAATCAATCATCAACTATTATTATCTTCTTTTTACATCTTAGGAAACTGAGTCTCAGAAAGGTTAGGAGGATCTAAGCAAATGTCCAGTCCTACACAAAAGTGCCAGGGCCAGGATTCAATCCTAGGTTGCCTCTCTACCAAAAATATACTTCCATCTGTTAGCACTCTCTTTCTTCTCAAATTATCTTGTATTTACATATCTCTATACCTGTTGCAAGCTTCCCCTCCCGACCTCCTTGTTTATGCAATAGGCATATGGGAGAATATAAGCTCTTTGAGGGCACAAGGGCTGTTTAAAAAAACAACAACTTTTTATCTTCTCTGCCTAATATAATGGGCCCACACAAAATGCTTATTGAACTGAATTGAATCTCTATTGGGATACACTCTTATTATTGGTAGCACTTGGAACCACCAGGTTTGGATAACACCCAAGAGCCTTAGAGGCTCGAATGCAGAAGACACTGAGGAATATGAAGTCTCAGGGAGAAGCTGGGCCTACCTGAACACACACAGAACAAATCCATGCTGACGGCAACACCATTTTCAAGGTATTCAGGGACCAATTTTCAAGGTATTTCAAAGAAGCAAAGATACCAAAACAATGGGAAAAAGCCACAAATTGCATTATAAATGTAAAAAAAGGCAACTGAAAAGACATCAACAACTATAAACTCATTTGCTTCCCTTCTCATTTGCATAAAAATGCCAGAGAATTGTCTATTTATAAATTAATGGCATCCTTTATGAAGATATGGAGAAGGAATAGTGAGTCTTTCACTGATAATTTTCTACAGCTGATATTTTCCACAGTTATACAATTGACAGAAAGATATAGAAAAGAAAGATCCTATTGTGTTTATTGCTTTTTTTTCATTGCAAAAAAAATTTTTTAAAAAGCATTTGACTGAGAACAGAACAAAACCTTAAAAGTTCTCTTTCAATAAGGTGTCTTCCTTGGACATGTGGATATCATACAAGATTTATCCCTAAATGCAAGAACAGAGTTACTCAATGATCTTCTATTTATCAACATATCTAAAGCATAAAATAAGCTCACCAAAGATGTTTGCAATCGTCATGGAAGATATTCTATGCAAAGTCCAAATGGAAGAGAGATTCTCTACAGATGGAGAAATCTTATAGATTCTTTTGCCTGCAAGTAACCCGGTACCGATTTTATCAATCACTGGAATACTAGCCAAATGGCAATAGAGAGATACATAGCACTGGGAGCCTTTCCCAATGATGAATTCCAAGGGAGAAGCAGTGCAAAAGATCAATGGATACTGGAAAAGAAGGTGGGCTGATCACATAGCGGGAATGAGAGACGATGAATGAACAATCTGAGTGGTGTACTGGTATAAGGGAGACATTAAAGGACTCAGAGGAAGGCCTCTAATCCATTGGGTAGGTCTTCTGGGGAGAATGTATGGAGTCACCCAATATGAGGAGATATGGAAGGGTTACAACCTGCATACATGGAATCTCCACAGTGATGAAATCATAGACCCGCTAAAATCCCAAGTGTGGTTTAAGTTAATTTCTAGTTGTTATAATTTTAACATTTTCTGAACCCAGTTTCGAACAACTTTTAAAGTTCTCATTATATTCTAACAATAAAAACAGAGCAGTAATAATGATTCATTTTTGATAGTTCAACCCTAAAGCATGAATTACATTGTTAAAAAAGCAATTTGTGAATAAAATTGTAGAACTAAAAAGCTTGTTTTCCATAGGAAAATATTGCAATACTTATGTGCATATACATATACAAAAATATGCTTATATAGAGAGAAAGAAAAGGTGAGAGATAGAGATAGGGACGGGGTCTCCCTATCTTGCCCAGACTGGAAGTACAAGAATTACTTATGGGCCCAATCCCACCACTGATTGAAAGCTTGGACCTGCTGTATTTCTGATTTGGCTTCAGTTCACCCCTCCTTAGGCAATGTGTTTACCCTATACTCCCAGGGGCTCACCATATTAAAATTGACTTTAGTACAAATACCCAATTGACATAGCCTGCTGTAGCTCAAAACTCCAGAGGCTCAAGGGATACACCAGCCTCGGTATACCCAGTAGCTAGGATTACAGCATGAGTTGCCGTACCTGGCTATTACTATAATGTTTATAGCTTTT
Organism: Phalanger gymnotis; assembly: GCA_028646595.1. Classification (NCBI taxonomy): domain Eukaryota; kingdom Metazoa; phylum Chordata; class Mammalia; order Diprotodontia; family Phalangeridae; genus Phalanger; species Phalanger gymnotis. The sequence continues at coordinate 3,532 of JAQQSZ010014055.1, forward strand.
GCTTTTGTTTTGAAACTTTACAAACTATGAGCAAAGGCTCCCAAAGTTTTGGTGCCAATGGACCTCAGAATATGTTAAGCTACCACTGAGCAGAAGAATTTAATGTAAGACCTCCTTATTAGAGCCCATCCAAGAAGGCTGAATAACTAACACACTTGGAAGGCCACAAAAGACCTTCTTGGCTATAAGATTTCATACCATGGACCTCAAGAACGGAGTACAAGTTCATTTAGGAGTCTAATCTCATACTACTTGAACAGATGCTTTTCACAGAATAATAAATCAGCAAGCACATCAGACTTCATCTTATCTTCCTTTCTTCCTTTCAGGCAGATCATCACACCTGAACCACTGTGTACTAACGAGAAGTGATTCTGTTTTTTAAAGATGCTCAGATTACCAGATTCCACAGCTTCTTTTAATCAGACTTTCAACTGCTCAGCAACCCTTCATACCCTGAAAATGCTCAGGGCTTTCATCAAAATCAAAAGAGGTACCAGATTCATCAACCTTGGCTAGACCCAGCAGAAAATATATTGACTTATTTGTTAAGAAAAAAGAAATAAGCCTTGTTTATGTAAGAGGCAGATGGGAGAATAAGTCCTTCAATTTTATATGATATGCCCTACCTGGTGGTACCTCCGCATGTGGAGGCTTGATGAACATGCTTCCAGTATTGCATGATGGAAAGGAACATTCCCAACCAATTTCAGAGCATACACGAATATTCTCTGACTGTTTTGTGTTGGCATCCTACATGGTGATCAAAAAGCCTTTTAATTGGCTGCTGAATTAGAACTGATTGTGCATATAAAAGGTTCAAGTCAATGAATTCTTGCTGGCTTCTTCACAGGTAAATGAATATCAGAGATGGATTAGACCAGGTTATGGCCCTGTCCTAACCCTGTTGAAAAGTCAGAAATTTCCCTTAGCAACCGGAACCTGTAGCAATAGTGACTACATCTGGTGAGGAGCCAGCCCTGAGGAGCTACCTGCTTGACCCAGGTTTAGTAAATTGTGTTGATACTCTAAAATGGAGTAGGGAACCTGCAGCCTTGAGACCATATGTGGCCCTCTAGGTCCTCAAGTGCAGCCCTTTGACTGAATCCAAACTGTATAGAACAAATCTCCTTAATAAAAGGATTTGTTCTGTAAAACTCAGTCAAAAGGCCATACCTGAGGACCTAGAAGGCCACATGTGGCCTCAGGGTTGTAGGTTCCCCACCCCTGCTCTAGAATCTAAAATCTAGATACCATGTCAAGGGAGTGACTCTTTCAGCTATGTAATAAGCTGAAATGAACTTGACTAAGAATCCTTGAAGGGAGAAAAAAGACTCCCAGGACTAGGACATGCCCTCCCTATCCCCACTAGGGGAGGTGGGATTGTTTCATAGCAACTACTTTGAGTCTATTTTCCCAGGAACTAAGAGGGAATATAGAGAGGAGAGTAGCTTCCCAGTTTGGGAAGGATACTATTATACTTCTGTCTTACCCTTCTGTAAAAATTAATTGATATTATTAATTAGTTAATTGATGCTAGAGAGATGTTAACAAGTCCATTGTTTTGGAAGGAACCCACAGATGGGGGCTCATGAGCAATGGTATAAGAAAACCCCACAATATCTTATGTTACTCCTAGACCCCTTATGGGAGAAGTAGTAGCCGTACTTTCTGGCATCCAGCCCAGCAGTGAAAGCATGAGTAAGGCTCTCTAAGCCTCCTACCTCATAGAGTGTGTAGCTCAGAGCCTACTTTCATTTGTATCTAACTCAAATCCCTCACGGGCACTGAAACTCTGATATTGAGTTCTTTCTTCAATGACAAGAGAAAACGTCTAGTTATTGTCTCTGCTTAGCAACCTCCACATATTCTTGAGGACAAATAGGAGGCACAGTGAATAGAGTACCAGACTTAGAGTCAGGAAGACTCTTCTTTCTGAGTTTAAATCTGGCCTTGGACACTTTCTAACTGTGTGACCATGGGCAAGTCATTTAACCCTGTTTGCCTCAGTTTCCTCATCTGTAAAATGAACTGGAGAAGGAAATGGCAAACCAATCCAGTATCTTTGCCAAGGAAACCCCAAATAGGTCATAAAGAATAAGACATGACTGAAATGACTGAACAACGACATAGTCTTAATGAAGTATTTCCCTTTCTTTTCTCCAGATAAATTATGATTATTCCTTTAGGCTAATGCCTGAAGTCTTATTTTCTAGTAGAGTCATTATCTTTTTTTGGTGTCTCTGTATGGTAAAGAGAAGAGTAATTACCCTCTTTATAGTGCCATGCTCACTCTAACTTCCTAAATATACAATTATGAAGGTAATCATATCTAGAAGCATATATTTTACAACTTGTGACCTGGGATGGAGAAGGGGTGCTTCCCACAAAGGACCTCTGGTTCTGGGCTCAAAGCAAATCATACTCAATCTTGAGGTAGACTGAGACTAAAGATAATGGATCAGGCTTTTTCTTGAACTTTTTGGCTCTGCCCGGGAGTTTCAGGGGGAAATCTTAACAACTAAGCTTAGGTTTGGTTCATATGCAGAACCCCTCATATGATACTTATGAGGTAGCCCCTGAGTCTGGAAATGTCCATTGCTCAGGTTTGCTGTTCAGTCACTTATGCCCAGGTCACTGGCCAAGCTCATCCAGTTGAGTGCTACAACTCACTGCAGCTATGGCTACCAGAAAGTGGGGAAGGCAGAGTAATTCCCAGCTCTCCCTTACTGAAGGTCCAAGGGAGAGCTGGCTTGCATGTAACCCATAAGGGTGCCAGCTCAACATGAGTAGGAGGTAGAACTTGTTCACAGATCTTATGCTTTCCGATAGGCCAGCTCTGCCTAACTCAGTCAACAATCATCATCAACACAGCCCACATTCACACATAAGCCCCAATGAGAAACCAGTGAGTTACACAGGAACTTCAGCAGCACCTTTAGCAGGACAAGGCTGGATGCCAAGAAGTGCGGCTACTACTTCTCCCATAAATATTCTAGTGGTAATACCAAACAATTGTGGATTTTCTTATACCATTGCTTATGAGGCTCCATTAGTGGGTTCCCTCCAAGGGGCCAGAGCACGAGCTCATCCCCAGAAATGCTCCATGGGAAGGTACCACACATTATTATTCCACATGGATGGCAACTGAAGATAAGTATAACTTCAAAGACTGCCATCTCTGTGTGAGGGAAGAAGGCCAGGACAATGTATTTATGGCATCTTCTTCTCTGAGTGTGATGTTCGATGGGGAAGTATTGAATGTCATGTGCTCCCTTTCTTCTCTCTCCTCACCTTCAAATGTACTTCTGGAAGAGCTTGGTTATCAAGTTCTTTCCAAATTTCCTCAATAATAAAGTACTGTGCAGTCACTGAGTACAGCCAGCTCTCAGATTATCCATCACCATCATTAAAATCATTGCTAGCATTTCTATCACACTTTAAGCTTTACAAAGTACTTTACATCTATTTCCTGATTTGATCTATGACTGAATTACCTGCCTAACAGCTTATCTATAACCGTTTTTCATCAAGGTTATTGTCACCCCTTGTAACAGTCAATTCAATTCGACAAGCATTTATTAGTCTTCTTAATCACCTGCTTTGTAGAGTTTTATTTTTTAGGGGGAAGGAGATACACATTTTACTCTATTATTAGCTGTAGTGGTACCCTACAGCCTATTTACTCTTACTCTGTATGCATCAGGGAAGTCCTTTGAAATCCTACTACTTAACCATATCACTGATTAAGGTGAGGCAGCTCTGTTTAAACTAAGCCTGACAGTGAACTTGCTATTTGTCCTACAAGACTTTGCAAAAGGAAATTGAACAAGGGCCAGGAAAGAGAAGCCAGAGAGCTCCATATTTTGCCTAAAACGAATTACCAGTATACCAAAAACAGCACTATTTAAACACAGATGCAAAACTAAATTTCAAAACCACATATAGATTATTTTTTAATTATCCATTCTTTTCATGTCTCTTCACAAACATGGGCATGAGATGGAGACAAGGAGACGAATCCTAACCTTAGTTCTGCTTCTATCAATGAGATGCATAGTCCAGCAAGTCAGAGAGTCAATAAGCATTTATTTTTTTTAATTTTCTTATTCATCTTGAACTTAAATACATAGACAAAAAAGAACATTTCTGTATCCACAGAAGAATCTAAAAAGAAGATTCACTATAAAGCCATGAATTTACATTTCACACCATTTACTATGTTTGAAAAACTATATAACAAGTGTTACTCATCATTTTCAAAGCTACTGTGTTTTCTGTGCTTCCTTCTACATTTTCTTTTATTCTTTCCTGAGAACTTTTTATATTTTTATCTTCATTCCCCTCACGCTCACCCTAGAGATGCCTACCATTAGACACAAATGTGTGTGTGTGTGTGTGTGTGTGTGTGTGTGTGTGTGTGTGTGTGTGTGTAAATCCAAACTATATATACCTCTACTTATCAGTTCTTTCTCTGGAGGCAGATAGCATCTTCCTTCCTAGATCCTTTACAGTTAATTTGGGCATTTATAATACTCAACATGACTTAGTCATTCAGAGTTGTTCCTAAAACAACATTGCTACTACTGAGTATGTACAATGTTCTCTTGGTTCTGTCAATAAGAATTTAAGTGCCTACTAAGCACCAGGCACTATGCTAAGTGTTGGGGTACACAAAGAGGCAAAAGACAGACCCTGCCCCCAAGGAGCTTACGGTCTAATGGAGGACACAATGAGCAAACAAATATGTACAAATAAGCTATCTGCAGGAGAGATAGGAAATAGTTAAAAGGCTTACCGCACTGGAATTAAGAGGCTCTTTCTGGCCCTTTGTTTCTTCATCTGTAAGATGAAGAGTTTGGAATAGATGATCCTTAGGGTTTCTTCCAGCTCAAAATCAACTACCTCCTGATTAGGGATGAAGCTTCTCATAGTGGATTGAGTACTGTGCTGAACTTAAATTCAGCCTCAGACTTTTACTAGCTGTGTGACCCTAGGCAAGTCACTTAAACTCTCTATGCCTCAGTTTTCTCATCTGTGATAAGGGGTGATAATCATAGCTTCTACCTACTGGGGTTGTTGGGAGGATAGAAAGAGACAATATATGTAAAGCACTTCGCAAACTTTAAGGTGCTAGTTAATAGCATTATTAGATGAAATCTAAGTTTCCTTTTAACTCAAAATCTATGATCCTGTGACTAGATCTTCTCCAAGTCACGCAGTCAGTCAATAAGCATTTGTAAAGTACTTGCTATGTGCCAAGCATGCTAAGTGCTGGACATACACACACACAGCGTGCCTTCAAGGAGCTTGCATGCTATTGGGGTAGGTAACATATAAATAATGAGGTGCATAGAAGATATATAAAGATTAGATGAAGGTAATTTGGAAAGGGAAAGCATTAGTAGCTTCAGAGAACCAGGACTTTGTTTAGGAGGCAGGGCCTGAATTGAATCTCGAAGGACAACCAAGAGGTAAAGAGGCGTACATGAGGGGGTTGAGCTTTGCAGACAGACATGGGGGATACAACCTGTGCTGAGATACAGAGTCAGAAGATGGAGTATTGTGTGTGACAAACTGCAAGTAGGCCAGCCCAGCTAAATTATAGAGTAGACAGATGAGAATAAAGGATAGAAAGGTCAATATGCCCAAAGGGCCATTTACCTTCAGAGGGACACATTATGTCCATTCATTCACCTTGGGGTTATGTCTATTTTTAGGGACTTGCTGCCAATGAAATAATTTCTAGCATGAAATGGGTTTTTAAAAAAGAACACGACTCAGAAACTGCTATTTCTAAATATGATTTCAAACATGAACTCAGCTGTCTAATTGCCTCCTCTGCCTAGCTCCACACCCGTAACCAGGACACCCACAGGACCACACAGATGTTTATCTTTGCATTGCGATGGTGGGAGAATAACATTAAATGCTGCTTGGGTTTTTACTGCTATTCACTATTATGATGATAAATTAATAGGGAAAAGGACACCTCCAAGGTGGGAGAAAGTACTATGTGTTTGCAACTGCAATATTAACTTTAAATTATTCTAAATGTGGGACTTAGCCAACTTGGAAAGAGTCCACCTCCAAATAAAAGAAAAGCAAATGAGAATTGATGGTACAATGGTTCAGAGCCTAAAAATTCAAAGTCAACACATATAATAGAGAATAAAGACCTTGCTAATCTAGGCAGTGGCAGCTTCTGGGATTTGTGACTATATAACTGTTCTTAAAATGTCCATGCAAATCATATGTATTCATTGTTCCCTTTGCAGACCAAGGACTGAAGAATCTTTCTTTGTGCATACATATAGATGTATACTCCCTTAAAAAGCATATTCAAACTCAAATGACCCAATTTTCTATTCTAAAAGAAAAAAGACTACATGCACACAAAATCTGGAGTCCTTGGTGGCTGGTGGGGTTTCTCATAGGGTTTCAAATGTTTTTAGTAATTTGGGGAAGAACTGGGGAATCATGGGTGTGGGCTATATCCAAAATATTATTGAAAAGGAATATACAAACATATATATAAATTTAATTTGCTATTGTACAGCGAATTCTATTGTGAATATTTTTACCAAAAGTAAAATTTCATGCGTCTTCTACTCCCTTGGGGATGAAAAGCATAATTCTCTTTTATTTAGTTTTTTAAGTCCTTGGAGCTTAAGCAACCCCTTTTTACCCTGTGTTTCTCTTATCCTTCCCTTCTGGGAATATATATCCTGGGTATTGAAGAAAGAGAAAAACATTGTTGGTAAGAGATTCCTACAGCTGAACTCCAAAGTTTCACATTTTCTTGATACTTTAAAATATATCATCATGGGAAAATGTTTATGACAACCAAGGAAATGTATTTTGATTGACTAGCATCCGCAAATAGTGAACGCACATACAAAGTTCCATTGCCTCTTTATCATTTTGGTTTTTACTAAGGAATTGGGGGATAGGAGGTGGGTGGGAATGGTATTACTCCTTTTGAAGACGTTTTGCACTAAGAAGTTGATTTTCTTCTCTCAAGGCTCCCTTTGAATGTTGCAAACTCTGTGCTTATATCTCACAGACGATTCTGGAGTTATGTTTATCATTGACTTTGGAAAGCTTGTCACTTCCCATATGTTATTGGAGTCTGATTCATCTGCAGCATTTTCTTTCTTGACAGGCTTCTTATGCTCCTGGTATTGTCGAATTAAAGCACTGGTTTATGTGTGTGCCATTGAACATCACAAAATCTAAACAATGGAAAGAACCTCAGAGGTCATGCAGTTGAACTTGTAACTGCACAGGAATCCCTTCCATATTACTTCTCAAAAGCCAGCATCTAATTAGACAATGTGAAGATCTGAAACGACAAGGAGCTCACAACCTAAAGAGGCTTCTCATTCCATCTGGACAGTGATAATTGTAAGGAATTCCCTTTTCCTCTGATGAGTCAGAATGTCTTTCTCAAATTTCTTTTTTTATTATTATTATTATTTAATATATTTAGTTTTCAGCATTGATTTTCACAGGAGTTTGAACTACAAATTTTCTCCCCATTTCTACCCTCCCCCCCACTCCAAGATGGCATATATTCTGGTTGTCTTGTTCCCCAGTCTGCCCTCCCTTCTGTCACCCCACTCCCCTCCCTTTCCCTTTTCCCTTTCTTTCTTGGAGGGCAAGATAAATTTCTATGCCCCATTACCTGTGTGTCTTATTTTCTACTTGCATGCAAAAACTTTTTTGTTTTTTTTTTCGAACATCTATTTTTTAAAACTTTGAGTTCCAAATTCTCTCCCCTCTTCCTTTCCCACCCACCCTCCCTAACAAGTCAAGCAATTCAACATGGGCCACGTGCGTATCATTATGTATAACCCTTCCACAACACCCATGTTGTGAAAGACTAACTATATTTTGCTTCCTCCTAACCTATCCCCCTTTATTGAATTTTCTCCCTTGACCCTGTCCCTTTTCGAAAGTGTTTGTTTTTAATTACCTCCTCCCCCATCTGGCCTCCCTTCTATCATCCCCCCTTTTTTCAATCTTCTTCCTCCTTCTTTCCTGTGGGGTAAGATGCCCAACTGAGTGTGTATGGTATT
>JAQQSZ010014056.1:0-11612 GCA_028646595.1 Phalanger gymnotis
TAATTGGCATGCATTGCTTGAAGTTTGATATACTTAGAAACTTGAACCTTTGTTTCCTCAGTTATTTCAGATTTAATCAGTCACACATCCCACCTAATTTCTTTTGTTCTATCCATCTCCCATCTTCGCATTCATTACATTTCTACTGCTACCTTGTGATTTTGGAAGATTAGCAGTCCATTCCGGAATTTTCACAGAGCCCTGCTTTGTGGCCATGTCAGGATGAATGCCCAGAGGAGCAAGGCTTGATCTTTGAAAATGACCTCTAAAACCTCAGCTCAGTGGTAGCTGAGATGAGGATGCAGCTAGTATTTTACATTTGGATGTAGAACCAATATTATATAGGAAATGAGCTAAAAATATGCTCCTGAGGCACTAGGGAAAAGGTTTGCATATTTGTTCTTGCTATGTCATTGATGTAAATATCCCATTGTTGAAGCTAACTAATGTTAAGTGATTTAAAGGAACAGAGGCAGTAGTCCCTGGTACCTAATAGTTGGGGAATATGACTGGTGAGGACTCAAGATGATGGCAGTATATTAGACAATCCTAAATCCCTCTGGGTGATGTATAGCAGCCTGGGTATGGCAGACTAAGCCAGACCTTGCTCACTATGCCTACATTTATTGAACAACGTGCTTAAAGCTTGATCCTAGGTGAAGAAGGTACTCAGATTCCACAAGGTCTTATCGGCACTTACCATGTGCAAGGTGCTCTGTTAGGTGGAAGATCTGGGGGTGGGGGCAAGAGAAAATCACAAAGAGAAAATCAAAGTCATCTCTGCCATCCAGGACCTTAGGTTCTAATTAATGTGTTGATAAATACAACACAGATTCTAGTCTCCAAAGCATCTGGTCTCCTGGGAGGAAAGATATGTTTACAAGTAACTATGCTGAAAGGGAGAGAGGGAATTCCCTGGAGCTGTGAGATAAATATAAAAAAAGTTGAACAAAGTCTTGTGAAAAGTTTGAGGAGGAAGAGATCATATCATCTGGGACAGGGGTGAAATCAGGGACGGCTTCATGGAGGAAGCTACCCTTGAGTTAGGTGAAAAGATCCCTCAATTGATAGTCTGACAACTTGGATTTGAGTCCTATCTCTGACATATACTGGTCGTGTGACCAGGGGACGTCAATTAACCTCTCTGATATTTTCTTGTTTCCCCTTTAAAAAATGGGCTCAACAGTATGTAAGGACCTTTTGCATGTCAACATTCTATATGTTGGCCCTACAAGACAGAATTAGACAATTTTAAGGCTGTTCAGGTACCTAAGGGATCATCTGGTGCAAGTTCTCTCTATGTGTGTATGTCTTTCTGTCTGTCTCTCTTTTTAACAGATGAGGAAACTGGGCCCCAGGAAGCAGCACAGCCTACTAGATGCATTGTAGCATAGGAAAAAACATAGTGTTTGCAAATGTATAGAAAGTAGCATAGGGAGGAGACTTCTGGAAGAACTGGGTTCTGATCCTGACTCTTACACTTAGTAACTGGGTGACCCTGGCCAAGACAACTTGACCTAGATGAGCTTCACACAACTCTTGAAGCCTCTAAGTTATAGACAGGTACCTTTGGTTAGCAGGAGCTCAGGGGTTTCTGACACCCACAAAAGCTCAGATTCTTGTGTACATTGATAGGTCTACTCAATATCCAGCTCTCTTCCACATGAGTCACAGTACAGAGTTTATCAAAGAAATATGCATTACTCTGCATGAGAGGTTTCTGAGATTTGCTCAGGCTTTGACTGGAATACTGTCTTTTGGATACAAATGTATTTCTATCCTGCTGTTTCTTTTTTTAATTGTTTTTAGCCTGCTGTTTCTGAACAGTTAGAAGAACCAGATATGTTAGCTGTTATTTCTAGACTTCCCTATAGATCTCAATATATCGCACAAAGATATTGGCTGGCCAACTGAGGAGACAATTTCTATTTTTGCTTTACAGTTTTCTTCTTTTGACCCAAACTCATCTCTCATTCTTACTTAGTTATCAAGCCTGATCATGGCAAACAGCACTTTGGCAGTGGGTGATGTTTTCTCTCTTACTATGCTAATAATCTTTATCAGCTACAAAATAATTGAAAGAGAGAAATGTTGTCCATCATCCAGGTGTCTCCAAAAGCCCAGATGTTTGATGGTGCCAAACAAATAGACAATATGTTGAGCTTTCCACTGGGATATTTTTACATTGTACAGATACAAACTTACTAACTTATATGTCAGCCATTTAAAGATTTGCCCAAATTTCCTTCTAACAAATATTTTTCATTCTATCTGTCCTTTTCTATGTATACACACACATAGATAGATAGACAAGATAGATAATATAGATAGATGACAGATAGTTATTTAGTTGTTTCCAACTCTTTAGGACCCCATTTGGTGTTTTCTTAGCAAAGATACGGGAGTGGTTTGTCATTTCCTTCTGCAGCTCATTTTACAGATGAGGAAACTGAGGCAAACAGGATTAAGTGACTTGCCTATGGTCACACAGCCAATAAGTTTCTAAGGCTAGATTTGAACTCAAGAAGATGAGAATTCCTAACTGCTCTATCTACTGTACCACCTAATAGATTAGATATAGATATAGATATAGATATAGATATAGATACAGATACAGATACAGATGTAGATATAGATATAGATATAGATATAGATATAGATATAGATATAGATATAGATATGGATATGGATATGGATATGGATATGGATATGGATATGGATATGGATATGGATATGGATATGGATATGGATATAGATATGGATATGGATATGGATATGGATATGGATGATATAGCACATAAAACCTGCTCTTTCCCCTTCCTTTGCAGAGAGAGCTATGGTGTCAATAGGCTTCAGAATCCTAATCATTCCCCTTACAAAATTATCGAGTTTAGGACTGATTTGAAGTAAGATCTATATTTAGCCGGATTTCTGAATATGCATATGCCCTACATAATTATTCAGGGTGGTAGAGGGCTAAAGCTCATTTCAATTGAATTTATCCCTCGCTCAGCCTTGCTCTGCACGATTTTCTGCTTTACTTCAATTTGATGCTATTGATTTTGTAATTTTTACCTTAACAATAACGGTAAGTCTGATTCTACCAATAAGAAGGATGTAATCATTTCACTCTGTGAAACATGGAACCGTATTAACACTTTCAGTGCTCTAAATTAACTATCTCCTTGCATACACTAAATGTCATATTAATCATGTAACAATATTTTATTGATGTTTTTTACATCAATGACTCTTCCCAATAAATGCCCCTCTGTCCTACAAAAGGCCATTCTGGTCATAAAGAAGTATGGTTTAAGCAAAGCAAAGACATTGCCAACGTGTAGCAACATATGTGTCATCCCATAGCTCTAATTCACTGAGGTGGAAGACACATTTCATGAAACATGAGTCTTCTAAAGCCACAATTGATCACTACATCGATTGGATTGCTAGTTTCTTTCAGTGTTGTTTCCCTTTATATTTCTATAGTTATAGTGTATACCAGGGGTGCTTAACCTATTTTTAGACTAAATACTTTTTTGGCAGCCTGGTAAAGTCCATCAGTCCCTTCTCAGACTCATGTTTATAAATAATTCAAGGGACTGCTAAATTTCAGCTAGAGGTTAGTGAAAATAAAGATGTATTTTTCCCATCCAATTTTATTTATCCATGGTCTCCTTGGGGGATTGTGGACCATAGGCTAAGAACCCTCATTGTACTCTTTCCTCTAGGTCAGTACCAAGCCTACCCAAGTTTCTCAGATTTTGTCTTATTCATTATCTCTTATAGTGTCCAATTAGATTCCATTCATTCAAATAATACAACCCAATCATAAGTTAAAGGGGTTAGGATCCTGCTACCAAATTAGCCATTCCTAGTATAGTGATAGCAAGACAACATTCATACCAAAAGTCACTAAAATAATACACTTTAGAATGATAAGGATTGAGTCCTATTTTTAACCTGGAGACCTCTACTAAGCCTCCCAACCCTTCCAGGCATTGAATCACAAAAATCCTCTACCTGGAGGTTGGGATAGCCTTAGACCTCTTAATATGCCAAGGACCTGGGATCACCCCTCTCAATTTTAATTTTAACCAGCTGCTTGAGACTCAGAAAGGCCAAGTGCCTTGCTGCTGGTCACTTATCTAGTGAATGGTCCCCAAGGGTATTTTATTCCAGGTCCTCTTGATTTCAAATCTAGCACTTTAAGTTCTACACCATGCAGACAGAGAGACAGAGAGATAGAAACAGAGATAGATAGATAGATAGATAGATAGATAGATAGATAGATAGATAGATAGATAGATAGATAGATAGAGACAGAGACAGACACAGAGAGACAGATACAAAGACAGAGAGACAAATGCAAAGACAGAGAGGCAGAGATAGAGAGAGACAGAGAGAGACAGAGACAGAGACAGGGCCAGAGGGCCAGAGACAGAAACATAGAGATAGAGAGACAGAGAGGGACAGAAAGAGAAAGAGAGACAGACAGAGAGACAGAGACGGAGACAAACACACACATACACAGAGAGAGAGAGAGAGAGAGAGAGAGAGAGAGAGAGAGAGAGAGAGAGAGAGAGTTGGAAAATGGATGAAGTTTATTTTCTGTAACTTTCAACCTCCCTTATCAATATGACTTTTCCCCTTTGAGGTATCCCCATGTATCCCCAAAATCTTTTCTCAGTGCCCCCAATCTACAACTTTGCCAGATTTTGAAAACCTCTCATGTTATTCCTTTGGTTGCCAAAGTCACTGACAGGTGCTATTTTTAATCCAGACTTCTTTTTCTATTCTCCCCCACCCTATTAAAATTTACTCCTTGTGTTCTATTCCCTCACTGATCACTTTGTGTAACTAGATGCTATTAGTTAGAATTTTCATGTTAGTGGATATTACTGGCTTAAAATATAATCCTTCTTTAATAACATCTGCATTGTAACAGCAGCCCTAACCCAGAGGAATAACTCAAATGCAGCTGGGTATAGCGGAGAGAGTGCTGATCTCGGAGCGAGGAGATATCTTGATTTGCATCCTGGCTCTGACAACCAATCAGGCTGTGAAATTTAGAAAGGCATTTTAACTTATATGAACCTCAGTTTCCTCATTTGCAAAATTACAGGTTTTGAGTTGCAAATGTTTTCAGCAGCTTTCCATTCCAACCCACTCTCAAGAAAGGATGCTGCTACAATAAACCTGAGAAGTTGTCATATGGGCTCTTCTTGAAGATTTCTAACGTAGGGGATCAGGGAACCCAGCATCTTTCTCCCAAGAAAAATCATTTGGTTAGATCGCTTTGAAAGATCACTTTATTAGAAAGTTTATCCTGATATCAAACCTAAATTTCCTTCATTTTAACTTCTATGCATTGCTCCTGATTATATCCTTTAGCACCAAATAGAAGATACCTAATCTCTTCCACATGATAGTCCTTCAAATACTTGAGGACAACTATAGGCTACCCCAGCCCACTCCCTGCCCAGAGTCTCCTTTTCTGTGGGTGAAACATCTCTTTGTTTTTCAATAAATCTTCATGTAACATATACTTCAGATCCTATGTCACCCCGTTTGTTCTCTGTATGTGTTCTGGTTCATCAGTATGGCACCCCAAAACACAGTAGTCCAGATATGCCCTGATCAAGGTAGAGGACAATCAGAAAATTATTTTTGAAAATGTTATATTGACCTCATCAATCTCTAAATCCTCCAGACCCTTCATTAGAAAAGCACTGTTAAACTGTGCCAGCCTCTCAGAACTTGTACTAATACTTCTGGAACCCAAGTATAAGACTTTACATTATCCCTATTTAATTTCATCTTAGATTCAACTCAATGTTCCAACTTTTCTACATTTTCTAGAGCCTGTCTTTGTCAGCCACTGTGTTAGCTGTCACTCCCAGCTTTGTGTTACCTACAGATCTGATAGCCATGTTTCAGGGACCTTTATCCAATTCAATGGCTAAATGAATGTAAGCAGCCCAGGGCCAAGCACAGTTTTCTGGGGGCACTCCATTGTCAAGCTTCCTCCATGGTGACATTGAGTCAAGGTGGCAAGAAGAGAGTATCAGGTCCACCTCTTACCCCTTCCAATCTAAACCAGCTAACTGAGCCCGTCTTTGATGAGCAAGGGAAGGAGAAGAAATCAACTAAGCCACACAAACAGCGCTCTTTGCTAGATGAAAACATAGAATCAAGTACTTTAATGTAGTATTTTTTCAGTTGTGTTGGATTCTTCATGACCTTATTTGGAGTTTTCTTGGCAACAATACTGGAGTGGTCTTGCCATTTCCTTCTCCAGCTTATTTTACAGATGAGGAAACTGAGTCAAATAGGGTTAAGTGACTTGCCTAGGGTCACACAGCTGAGTGTCTGAGGTTGGATTTGAATTCAGGTCTTCTTGCCTCTAGGCCTAACGTTCTATCCACTGTGCCACATAGCTGCTTCTAATAGTACTGTTGTCAAAACTCCATCTTGGGAAATGTGTTGAGTAAATATCAATGATATGTATGTACAAAGGGTGCTACAATTTACAAGGTCCTAAACACCCAAACTAAGAGTTTGAAGCGAGTTTTGAACTCAGATTTTCCTGACTCCAGATCCAGTACTTTACCTACTAAAGATAAAGCATTGTCTCATTGGAGCCTTCACAACAACTCTGTGAGGTAAGAACTAAGATTTTTATACTGATTTTCAGGTGAAGAGATTGAAACTGAGGGTACTTAAGGAACTTGCCCAAGGTCACACGAACAAGCAGAATTTAAAACTAGGCCTTCCTCCTTCCACGTCCAGTCTTCTCTCCAGTATACTGTGACTGACAGGACATATTTTTCACCGTTACTTATGGAGACTATTACACAGGCTTATTCCTCAACAACAACTTATCATAAGGTTCTTGTCTCTCATTTTTGTGCTCTATAAGTGTTATTTAAACACCAGCTTCAGATGCATTTAATCACAGTTTGTCATATGTGTGACAAATGTTATTTCTAACCCTTTCGCTTCCCTAAAGAAGTGGGTCTAGACTCATTTTTGGAAGAGTCAAGAGCCTTCCCTGTTTTACAGAGGCATCCAGGAGGACAGTGATTAATGGTGGGACCACTGGGTAAGATAAGTGAGAATGGAAATGCTTATCTGATAACCTCAGCTTGCCTTTGGCTGTCCTTCAAGCTGATGGAATTTGTACATGTGTTGAGTTGGGACCAAATATCCTGGGCAAATGAATTTAATATTTCTCTGCTGTTGTGCTTGGTTTCATGTTTAATTGCTGCTGGTATCCATCTTATCAATAAAATAAAAATCACACTTTCTAGCCTCCCTGTGGAATTATGTCACCAACAGCATTTTGATATTTGTTAACATTATGTCCATCTGCCAGTTAAAAAAAAACCAACCTAAACAGTTAATTATGTGCTTTACATCTGACAGTTTGCATGTAAATAAAATCAAGTGAAGGCATAATTATGTTACAGATACTATTTAAAGTCATCATCATTTTTAATGGATGTTGTTGAATATACACATGGTGCGTGTCCCTTGCTTTGTAGGGATATTTGGGTGAACAGGAGAAATGTATAGAAAAAACAGAAATGGGATAATTTCAGGGGTTTCATACTATTCATATGTAAATGAACACTATTTTGAAAAAGGTTACGATAGGTGCATTTCTATGTCATAAAAAATGAAATAAATTTTTCTTGTGAAAATAGGAACACATCACAGAAGCACATAAGTTAGATTGCTAGTCCCCTCATTTGCTAGCTAGTGTCTATATCTTTAAGGTTACCATCTACCTCTTTTCTCTCTCTCTCTCTCTCTCCCTCTCTCTGTTTTCTCTCTCTCTCTTCTCACACCATAGGTTTTATATGTATACATACATATATTTTATGTATATATATATAATATATGGAGATAATGTGTACATAAGTAGACCAGAGAAGATTATATATTTATAATTTTATGTAATTTTAGAATGTAAGCAATATAAATTTATATAAATGTGCATATATAATATAATATGTAAGACATAATTATTTGTATGTATGTATATATGTACACACACATATATACATATATAAAATCTTCTCTATGTCTGTTTATGTACATATAATCTCCTTTATTAGAATACAAGCTCTTTTGGGGCAGGAACTGTTTTGCTTTTTATTTTTTTTTATCCCCAGGGCATAGCACATACTAAGCACTTAATAAATGATTGAATGATAATGTACCTGCGCTAAGGCAAGGAACATCCCTAGATCCTCATACCTAGCCTCCTGACCATTACTTTGATGCCAACCAGCAAGATCCAGTTGATTTGTTCCCTTTTCTAGGTTTCTCTTACGGCTATTTTCTCTAGTGGCAACACAATAATTAATACATCCATTATATTTAAAGCTATGCTTCATTTAAGGCCTCTGGTCACATATATTTGATATCAGTAATCCCCCACCTCAACAGTGAAGGAAGGCAATTGCATTTTGCAAGGTGAACCTTTTGATGGGGCTTTTAGGTTGTTTTTTGGTGACATTTTGGGATACATTGACTTTATGTATCTTTGAATATCCCATCATGTATGAGGTGCAAGTCAACTTCCTACTTTGTCCCACTGGGCCATAGGATCATAGATCTAGAGGCAGAAAACACTTTGGATATAATTTATTCCAAACTACTCATTTTACAGATAAGGAAGCATAGGCTCAGAGGGGCAAAATCCTAATCACCTTACACAGCATCACTGTACAGATTGTAAGTGTCGGAGACAAGGTCCGAGCCCAGATCTTCCTCATGTTAAGTTCAGCGCACTAAGCACTGTGAAGTACTGTCTCACCAAGATTCCTCCTCCTCATCGGGTCCATTCATTTGCTATTATCATTCCATGACCCATTACATAGGACCTACAATGTTCCAGACAATGTCCTAAGTTCTGGGGTAAGGTCATGTACGTATACCATCATGTATGAGGTACAATCCTTGTCCTCAAGGAACATACAATATAGGAAGGGGTGGGGTGAGACATTCACAGTCTAGATGGTACTAGATGGAATCTGATAAATGAAAGACAGTTCTCTTTCTTACCTGAAAATAAATAGGCATGAAATTCTATTTGTTTTTGAATGGCTTTAAATATTTTATTGATGACTCCTCAATTTTCCAAATGATTTTTATTGATGCATTCTCTCTCTCTCTCTCTCTATATCTCTCTGTCTATATATATATATGTGTAAATATATATATATATATAAATAATAACTCCAACTCTTCGTTATAAATAAAATTTTGGAAGTGTTGGAGAGTTTTGTTTTTGTTTTCGTTCTTAGCTAAGATTGTATTTAAATGCTTTTGTCAATATTCATTAATGATAGTACTCTATAGTTGCTTTATCCATTCCTTATTTAGGTGTTAGGATTATAATTGATAGATAGATAGATAGAGATATATAGATACAGATATCCCTTCCCACACCTTTCCAATGAGTCATCCCTCATTAAAAAATTAACAATAGGGGAAAAATCAATTTTTGCCAAATCAAGCAACACAAAGGTATTTAAAAATATAAGCAATATTGTATAAAATTAACCCTGCTCCTTAGCTATAAAGCAAGGGGGTTGTATTTTTCTTAGCTCTCCTTCCAGGCAAAGCTTGGTCATTATAATTAAAAGACATTCAGTTTCATTTTATTTTGTGGTCATTGTACATATTGTTTTAATAATTCAGCATCAGTTCATAAAATCTTTCCATACATCTCTTAATCCATCATTTCTTACTCTATAGTGATATTCTGTTATGTTAATATAGTGCAATATGTGTATAATATAGTGCAATTTCCTTGGTCTTTCTCCAGTTAATGGTCATCTATGTAAAATCAGCTGGAGAAGGAAATGGCAAACTGCTCTAGTATCTTTGCCAAGAAAATCCCAAATGGGGTCATGAAGAGTCAAACACAATTAAAAAGACACAACAACAACAATAACAACTTTGTTTCCAGTTTTCTGCAACCACAAAAAATGTTAGTATGAACATTTTAGTATATAAGATATTACTCTTTTTATCTTTGAACTCCTTGAGGTAGGAGAATTCCTTGATCTGGACATTTTAGGCAACATTTTAACATAATTACAAATTATTTTTCAGAACAACTGTATCTCTTCACAGCTCCAGTAACAACATAGTAGTGTGCTTGTCTTTCCATAGTCCATCCAACAGTTATTATTTCTACATTTCTAATGCACTACAAAAGCAAGTACAATTTGAGTTGTTTGGGTTTGCATTTCTCTTATTATTAAGCATTTGGAGCAAGATTCTATACAATTGCTGATAGTTTGCAATTCTTTTGAAAGTTGTTCATGTCTTTTGACAGTTTATCCAGTGAGTAATGCCTTTTTGGTTTCATATATTTTCATGAATTCTCTGTATATTTTAGATACTAAATTCCTATTAGAAATATTTATACAAAGATCTTTTTTTCATTTTCTGGTTCAGTTCCCTTCTTATTCTGGTTGCATTGATTTTGTATGTGTGCAGGTTGGATTGATTTTCATGTACCTATAATAGCTTTCCAATTTCATGTGATTAAAATGATCTATTTTATCTTTTGTGATATCTTCTATGACTTTTGGTTATGAATGTTTCTCCAGCCATGGTCATGAAAGTTATCACCTTCCACCATCCTTTTGAAGTGATGTCACCTTTTATATTGAAGCAATGTATACATTTTGAATTTGTTGTGGTAGATAGTATGAGTTGCTTATCTTAATCCAGTTTTTTCCCCAAAATTGGTTTCCTACTGTCCTGGTAACTCTTGTCACTTAGGGAGTTCTCCCCCAGGAGCTTATGTTTTCAGGCTTGTTGAACCTTAAATTAATGGGTTCAGTGGCTTTAAAATTGTGTTTATTGAGTCTATCGAAATTATTTACTTTTCTATTTTTATTCATTACCCAAAAGTTTTGATAATTATAACTTCATGGCAAAAATTGTTCTCTGGAAATTATGCTCCCATTGATATATTTCATTATTTCTTTTAGGATATGAGATATCTTGTTCATCCCAATGAACTTTGTTGTTATTTTTTCTAGTTCTATAAAAGATCCTCATGATAGTTTAATTAGTAAAACACTAAATCTAAATATGTAAAAATCATTTACATAGTATCTACATTTTTATTTTATTGCCATGACTAGACCAATAGAAACGAATATCCCGCCAATATTATGGCACTTTATATAACTTTAAAGAGTTTAAAAAATGCATGCTGTATATTTGTAGGTCTTGGGTATGGCTTCATAGATTTGCTATTAAATACTTTGAGTACTTTGTAGTTACCTTAAATGAGACATCTCATTCTATTATTTCCTCCTGGATCTATTGTTGCTATGTAGAAATGCTAATGATTTTTTTGTATCCTGCTATGTTAGTAAAGTTTAATAAGTTTTTGTCCACTTTTTTGCTAATTCTCAGTGATTTTCTAAGCAAAGCATCTTCAAATAGGTATAGTTTGTTTCCTGTTTGTCAATTTTTATCCCTTTATTTACTGTCTATAGTGTTGCTGAAATCACTACCATTTCTAAAAATTTGGTGAAATAATAGTGAATTAGAGGACAACATTCTTTACAATT
>JAQQSZ010014057.1:0-11611 GCA_028646595.1 Phalanger gymnotis
AGGAGGGAGAGGGCAAGGGAGCTTAAAAGCACCAGCTTTTTAAACAGGGGAGATTATAGTGTATGGATATTTTTATTCAAATTTTTGTTGCTGTCTATTTCTCATTTATTATTTTTTTACTTTTTAACATTTTATTTATTTTATTTTTAATTTTGGAATAAAACAAGCATTTCCATAACATAGTATAATAAAAAAAAGATGATTGTACATGAAACCACAAATCTCCTATGTAAAACTTGCTATTCCTTTTAAATATATAATAAAGTTATTACGTAAATTTCTCTTTTTTCTTCCCTCCCCCTTCCCCCTTCTTACCCTAGAAATGGCTACCATTAGATACAAATTGTGTATCTATATATATAATATGTGTAAAATCATTCTGTACATACTTCTATTTATCAGTTCTTTCTCTGGATGCAAAGAGTATCCTCTTTCATATGTCCTTTGTGGTTAATTTGGGTATTTCTAATAGTCAAAATGACTTCCTCAAAGTTTCTCTTCTTATAAGAACATAAGTCATTTCCCAATTGACAAATGGTCAAAGAATATGACCAGGCAGTTTTCAGAGGAAGAAATTAAAGATACTTATAATCATATGAAAAAATTCTCTAAATCACTATTGATTAGAGAAATGCAAATCAAAACAACTCTTAGGTACCACATCTCAACTGTCAGATTGGCCAACATGACAAAATAGGAAAATGATAGATGTTGGAGAAGATGTAGGAAAATAGGAACACTCTTACATTGTTGGTGGAGTTGTGAACAGATCTCATTTATATTTTAAATTAAAGCTATTAACATAAATATCAAAGGCATTATAGCACAGTAGGAAAAGCATTAGAGTTGGAGTAAGAGGATCCAGGTTCAAATCCTGTCTCTCTCATTACCAGTGTGACGCTGATAATGTGCATAGCACAGCACCTGGTCCAAAGCAGGTGCTTTATAAATGCTTACTGATGAACTGACTGATTTCTTCACCTGTAAAATGAAGAGAGTAGACTAGATGGCTTCTGAGAAACCATAGATGGTGTTGAAAGGTCTGAATTTAAATCTTGCCTCAGAAAATTACCCACTTTGTAACCCTGGGAATTCCACCTAAAGTTTCTTCACTTCAGTCTCATGAGTAGAGGCAGGGTGCTGGACATGATGACCTCTAAGGGCAGATCTAATTGTCCAATCTTCTTTCCCTGAGAAGAACCTGCTCCCCTACGAGGGCAGTTTGCTTAATGCAAAATTCCCCACCCACAATGCCCTCTTCTACCCTGCCCTCCTGCAAAGAAAGGAGGGAAACTAATTTTCTGGAATCATCTCCCAGCCCAAGTTCAGGCCACAGAAATCTCAAAGCATTCAGTTTCATTTTCTGGTTCTGTTTATATTGTTACAATCAGCATGTATACTGTTTCCCTGGCTTCCATTTCTCTGCAACAGTTTAAGTCTTCTCAGCTTCTCTGAATCCTTCAGTCATGCTTTCCTACAGACAAACATTCTTCCATTACACTCCCAGACCCAGTTGGCTTTGCCACGCCCCAGCAGGCACCTATGTTGTTCCCAGTTCTTGCTGACACTCTTTGGTCTTACCTTTATTTTCTGTGGTTTACTCCAACCAAAGCCTCATTGATTCCAGGATGTGATCGTGGGTTATCAAAGGCTTCCCACTGAAGAGCAAGCCAGGGAAAGGGCTGCCAATCTGGAAAGAAATGGAGGAGAGACCAAATGAAGGGCTGCATCGATTAGATGGTAAGCTCCTTGGGGGCAAGGGATGTCTTTGGCGTCTTTTTGCATCTCCAGAACCTGGCAGAGTGCCTGGCACACAGTAGGTGCTTAATAAATGCTGATTGATAGAGGGAATTAAATTAGGACCAACCTAAGGATTGTCTGAACTCACATTTCTATAATGATTTAGGAGATGTATGGTCCCATTCGAGGTATCATCACCTTCATTTTGCAGAGCAGGAAACCAAAGCTCAGAGGCTTGCCCACAGAAACGAGGTTAGTGATAATAACAGCTGACATATCTTCACACTGTGGTTAAGGTTTGCAAAACACCTTATGTCTGTTATCTCATTCGCTCCTCACAACAAACTTGTGAGAGAGGTTCCATTATACCCACTTTTCAGATACAGAAACTGAGACTCAAGAAGATTAGTCTCATAGATTTAAAGCTAGAGGGGCCTTAAAGGTCATCTAGTCCGTCATTTGGCAGCTGAGGAAACTGAGGAAGGTTAAGTGACTTCCCCAGCATCACCCAGCTAGGAAGTGTCTGAAGTCAGAACGAGCTCATGAAGATGAGTCTTCCTGACTCCAGGCCCAGTGCTTTACCCACTGCATTAGATAGCTGCCCTTTCTTCTCCTTACATACTCATTCAAAAATGAGAAAGAAAAGGCTTGGCTTTGGGCTGTTGGTCCAAACCTGCGATGTCTTCAGTATCAGGAGCTCCCTGAATGGAAACTCTCTCCACGGATGCAGAGAGACAACTCTTCTACTAGTGGTAGTCTTAGAGAAGGGAAAGGTGACTTGTCCAGGGTCAGATAACTGGTGAGTGCCAGAGACAGGATTTAAACCCAGGTCTCAGATGCTAAGGCTGTCCCTCTAGTCCCAAAGACACGCCACCAGACATTTAGAAAGCAACTTATCCCCAAACCAAACCTCCCAGATGAGACATTCAGCTCACTCTTACACAGGGGTCAGCCTCTCCAGCCTCTCTCCCTTCTCCGATATCTTCCAGGCATGTTGAGAGGCTCCTACAATAAATAGGCTTGGTTTGTCGTGATTGTTTGTAAATGAATGAGCTGCCTTGTTCTTAGCAATGACCACCACAGCTGGAACCAAAGAGAGCTTGACACTGAAACTCAGGCAGACAGAGGCCGCAGGCCAAGAACCGGAGACACATGGATCTAGAGTCAGGAAGACCCCAGTGCAAATGCTGCTTCATACTTCCTAGATAGATGATTCTGGCCAAGCCTCAACTGGCATTTCACTTTGCTCATCTGTGAAATGGGGAGAATATTGCAACGCCTGCCCCAGAGAACAAATGAAACCCACCCAAATGAGAACATAACGCACTTTGCAAAAGTGCCTGAATGTCAGCTACTGTTATCGTTACCACTACATAAAATAATTATAAGGGCAAGCAAGGTGGGGCAGTGGATAGAACACCAGTCTGAAGTCAGGAGGACCTGAGTAAAAATCCAGCCTCAGACACTTACTAGATGTGTGACCCTGGGCAAGTCACTTAACCCTTATTGCCTAAAACTAAATAGATTAGTTGATTGATTGATTAAATAACAACACCACATAATACGTCAATAACATAATCACCCAAGACAGGAGGCAGCATTAGTAGGAGCAAAAGATCTGGAGACAGATGACCTGGATTCAATTTCTGCTATGTCATACCTTTGTGACATTGGGCAAATCACTGAAGTGTTCTCAGCCTTCCCAGCCTCAGTTTTCCTCATCTGTAAAATGAGAGGCTGGTAGTAAATCAAAAAAGATGGGAAAGATGCCAAAAAATGACAGTGGTGGGCTGTGGACAGCTAGGCATGGGAAGGCTTTGTTGGAGGAGTGACACTCGCAGCTCCGACCATTCTGGAGGGCAACGGGGAATTACACAAAGGAGGTGACTAAATGTCCATACCCTGTGACCCAGAGAGTCCACCAGCAGGTAAGTACTTCAAAGAAGCCCAAGAGAAAGAAAAGTCCCCCATACACCTGAAATGCCCCCTTGCACAGGGGCGCGCAGCCCCAGCGGTGTTCCACTTACTGGAGCGCTGTAACCCTGGAGTAAACACAATTCACTGAGCAACACTGATCAAACACCTAGCATAAATCATTAGATCTGTTTGATCCCCGATGCGCTTCGTTTAACTGCAGTCTCCTGCTTTTGTAATGGCTTGCTTGCACCTGCTCTAGGCTCAGGTATAAAAGGCTTCAAATCTTTGTGCTCAGGGCTGTTCTCTAGACTTTCAGTCTACGGGACAGTCGCTGGCCAGCTAATAAATGATGCTCAAAAGATTTTTAATTGGCTTGGTCTGTGTTTTCTCGGTCTGTCCATTTCACACCAAAATACTGATGGTGGCACTTTCTGAGGGGGCTGTAACTACAGCATAGTTACTCCTGGTTCATCATGCAGAGTTTGGGAAAGCGGGGCAGCATGAGTACAAGTAAAACGATGAAATTTTACCCAAATGCCCAACTCCAAACACTGGCTTCCTTCCCCTTCAGAGAGCTCACTAGCAGGACGCATAGATGCCTTCAAGGCTCAGCTCAAGCATCCCCTCAGCACAAGGCCTGTCCCCATCCCTTCCCCTCCTAACTTATCCCCTCCTCAGGCTACACTGCATATAATTCCAATCTTGTAAGTATTACTGATCTATATGTGTGCACATCTGTCTGCTCCATGAGAATGTAAGCACCGTGTGGGAGCAGACTGTGTCATTTTTGTCCACGGAGCCTCAGCATCCAGCCAGGTAGGAAATCACTAAATGTTTGCTGATTGGCTGATGACGATAAAGAGGCTGAAGCAAAAACGGAGATCTAATTAATCGAGTAGAATATAAGCTCCTGGCGGGCAGGGATTTTTCTTTTCTGTCTTCATATCACCCATGGCTGAGTTGTGCCGCCAGATTCAAAGACCTGCCCTACCTCTCCATGCTTACCTAAAGGGCCCAAGACTTTTAACAGGAAGCTCTGTTTTTAACCCTTAATGTAAGGGGGAGAGTGTGAAGGCGGAGGTTGTGCTTGCAAAGGCAGAAAGTAAATGTTTGTTCATTGAAAACAAAATGTTTAAAGGTATTTTTTTAAAGCCCACCCTAATGCATCTGGCAATTACATAAACACATTATAGAAGAAACCATTTGAAAGGTCCCAGGAGAAAGCAGCATAAAGCGAGAAGAGAGAGCAGGAAAGGAGAAATGGGATGTGGGAGGACAAGGGCTGATGGAATTCCAAGGACTTCCCTTCAAGGGGCCAAGGTCATGATGAGCAAACAGCTTCATTTGGTCCTGCCTTGGGGGAACAGCTTGCAGGTGACTCATCCACCAACCACTAACACTGTTCAACTTTTTAAGAACATTTCCAATAGTCCAAGAATTTTTTTCAAGTGTCAATTTAAAAAATGCTATGCTGATTCAAGGAAAAGGGTTGACTATAATCCTATTTACAGATCTGTTGTCAACTCAGGAGGCATTTCAGAGGTGCCATGGAGAAAGCCCTGGGCCTGGAGTTCAAATCCAGCCTCAGACACTTCCTCATTGTGGGACCTAGCTGAGTAAGTCACTTAACCTCTGTCTGCCTCAGATTTCCTCAACCACAAAATGGAGATCAAAATGTTAGAAATACATTTGCCACTGAAATTCAGGTATCAAGGGCAATTTATTATTATTGAGGAATTCAAAGGAATTGGTAAACATTCCTGGCCAGGAGCAGACTCTGCCCTTCTTTAGGAAGGGGGAGTGGAGAATACAGGAGTGGGATCAACTTTATTTTGTTAGACTGACATAGATTGATGCACCATCAGCTCAGTACCTCCCTTCAGAGAACAGATTGGTCCACTCCCTTCTAGGTCACAATCTTCCCTATACGCCCCCAACATGCAACTCCTCAACATACACCCCATGTTCAAAAATGGCAGAAAACTCCTCCCTGTGGATGTGTAAGGTAATATTCAATTAGCCAATTAAGCAGGTGTGGTAGCCATTTGACCCAGTTTTCTCTTCAACCCTGTTACCTGGCCAGTTTAGATCAGTTTTCCTAACATCCTGGATAACATCCTGGATGACATCCTGAATCTGTGGTTTCTGCAAAACCGCAAACTTTATTCCCATTGGCTGGGGACCCTCATCCTGGTTAATTTTTACTCCTTCGTTCAAGCTGACGCTTAAGTCATTATTCTGTAGAACTCAGTTAACTCTTCTTTGGAAACCTAACTTTTACCCATCTCTCACAAAAACATCGCCTACCTCCCAGGGTTGCTGTGAGTCAAATGAGATCTATTTGCAAAAAGTTTAGCACAGTACCCTGCACGCAGAAGGCATATAATAAATGCTTGTTTCCTTCCTTTCCCTAGTTAGCTGAGATAGTTCACCTGGAGAAGAAAAGGGGGGCTGAGACATACACAACAGGGTCTTCACACATCAAAGTGATGTCCTTGTTGAAGAGATAGGCCCACCAAGGGTAGAACCAGGAGTGGTGGGCAGAAGAGAGAAAGGGTAGACTTAGATTAAATGTCACGAAAAACTTCATTTACGATGAGCGCCGTATTTCAAGGTGGACTGAACCACTCGAGGTCACATGATGATCCAGATGACCTTGAAGGTCATTTGACAGATGAGCAAAGCAAGGCCCAAGACAATGAAATGAACTGCCCAACATGTATTCCAACCCAGGGCCTTTGACCCCAAAGGCAGCATTGTTTCCACTACACCATGGGCTTGCACACGTGTACACACACACATGCGTGCGCGCACACACACACACACTTCCCACTTCCCTAAAGGGGCTCAAGCTAGGGCTGTCAGCCCAACTTGTTGGGAGTGTTGTCAAGAAGGCGTTGTTTCAGGCACCAAGGAGACTCACTGTCCTCCATCCAAGCCGCTCTCCGCTGGCACAGCCGCGACTTCTGTTCAGGCCTCCATTCTCTGTGGCCTGGAAGGCACAGAGAGCTCAGCTCAGCCGGTCACCAGCCCCCACTTTCTCTTCCCTCCAAGACACTCTAGACCCAAGGGTCAGTTCATGCTCTTTCCAGGGCTCCCCGTGGCCAACTCAACCAAAGCCAGAGTGCCGTATGGTGTCATTTTGTACATGCCAAGTCATAATCTGCACATAAGGAACATCGATTCAAAAAATACAGTTAGGAAAGGACACAGGCCAGTCATGCAGAGATGGACAGGTCAAAGGCTATCTCCAGAGTGTTGGCTCAAACACACAGGGAGGATTTGTGGAAGGCCAAATGGATGAGAATCCCACAAAAAGAGAAGGAGTGGGTCAATTCCAACTAGTGGACGAATGACCCCGACCCTGACTGCAACCCTAAATCCAAGGGGTTGAGTACATTAAGGTGATAGAGATGGTCTCGCAAAGACAGTCAAAAATCACAAAATTCTACACAAGCAAGACCAGGAAGAGACTGGAATGCTATTACATTGTTGGTGGAGCCAGGACCCATTGATCCCAGTATTTAAAGGGGAAAAAGGCTGTATATATATGAAATTTAATTCTGTGCTTTACTTGTAATGGACAAAACACAAGGAGGAGGAGGGCTGGCTGAATAAAATCCGCAGCATAGTAACAGGATATTAATTATCCCATAAAGGGACAAACACGAAGGTCCTAAAGAAACACATTGGCATGTACAAATGTGCCTCAACACAATTCTGCACACGCAAGTTCCCTAAGCCCCAAGTAGGGGCCTGCAGCGGGGAAACAGAGACAAAAAATAAGGTATCTCTTGCCCCCAAGGAGCTTCTATCTACTGCAGAGGAGATATCCTGGAAGAAAGCAAAACTGGGCAAAGAACATAGTCATGGGCCACAACCACATAAACCAGCAGCGCAAGACCTTCGACGGCTCCAACCAGGACATAGCCTCAAGGGGCCACTGAGCCTTTTTCTCACTTTTTTGTTATTATATATTATATAACAATATTTATTTTATTCTAATTTCTCCATTTTATTTATTTACTATTTATTTTATCATGACTATTACTACCATATTGACAAAGTTTAAATATATTTCCGTTTGTCATTGTTCTGTCATTTTCCAGTTGTGTATGACTCTCCATGACCCCACTTGGGATTTTCTTGGCAGAGACACTGGAGCAGTTTGGCCATTTCTTTCTGCAGCTCATTTTACAGATGAGGAAACTGAGGCAAACGGGGAAGTGACTTGCCCAGGGTCACACAGCTAGTCAGTTTCTGAGGCAGGATTTGAACTCAGATCTTCCTGACTGCAGGCAGAGCGCTCTAGCTACCGAGCCATCTAGAAGCCTCATAATGTGCTATATAATATAAACCTTAAAGCTCTACAGAAATATTATTATTTATAACAAATAGAATTTATATTATACATTATTACAAATATTATTTATACTATATATAATTATACACAATATATACATTTTATCATGTGTTATCAATGTAATGTTATACTTACTACTTACAATAAATATTATATTTATATAATAATACACAGCACTTCTAGATCTAGGAATAAGCGGGCCCTGGGAGATCCCCAAGCGCCTCCCCCTCGTTCTACAGATGAGGCAGCAGCGGCCCAGTGGGGTTAGGAGACATGCCCACAGACACACAGCCTCCTCTAACACGAAGAGATCTATTCCAGGCCCAGGCTTTGCTGGCTTGTCCGCAGCAGCAGAGCTGGGGTCACACCCCACGAGTGCCGCCTCCCAGGCCAGGCTTCCATCTTCCAGGAAGCTCCCTCTGACCACTCAGGCCCACGCTGGCTTCCATTTCCACTGGAATCCTATAGCCCTGGCTGTGGTCTATGGGTCTGTCTTACCACTCTTAGCTGATTTTGATTTCAGGGACCGGTAGTTTGGGTTGTTTTCAGTCAAAGATCTGAAGACACCAAACAGCAAGGTGTAGGGGAGACAGAGCAGCAGAAATGCAGCCCAGTCCACCCTGGGGTCTTCCACTGGCCAAGGAAATCCCAAGACGGATGCCAACAAGAAGCAACCAAGACACACGCGCCGATCGAGCATCTACCACGCACCAGGCACTACAGCAAATATTCAAAATATCGAGGCAAAAATACAAGTTCCCGCCCACCAGGAGCTTACATTCTGAAAGATGAGATATCCTACTGAGCGCTCCCTCGTCCAACTCAAGCCATTTCTTTAATCCATCCAACAGGCATTTAAGCGCCTGCTCCCTGTGGCTGGCACCAGGCACATACGAGCACATGGCTCCCCCTCAGCCTCGGCCCCTGCACCAAACCCACTGCAGCCTGTACTCAGGACTTCCCAGGTACACTGGCATTCCTTCTCCTTCCCCTCATTGCCAACGTTCTGGAAACTCACACCCACTCTCCCTCTCCAAGCCCTGGGCGCCTGGCTGTTCTACAGCAACACTGAAGCCGTCCTCTCCGAGGTCACCAGGTGCCTCTTCCCGGTCCTCGTCTCCTCAACATGCCTGCAGTCACTGACCTCTGACCTCTGCCTGCTCCTTCCATAAAACATCGCTGAAGAGCCATTGCATGGCTTTGGGCAGGACCCATGGAGAACACGAACACCCCCTTTTTCTCAAACCCCAAACAAGCTCTGTCCCAAGTAAGGGAACAGTGCCCAGCCCTGCGGTCATGCCCAGGTCATCTACCCCTGAGCCCTCTGCTCTGGTACACGCAGGGCAACATTATCAGGACAACCGTATAATAATACAAGTAGCGAACCCTGACGAGGCACCTCAAGGGTCACCGCGTGATTGACACGTCAGCCTCTCTGAGCCTCCAAACCACCCTGGGAGGCCAGTAGATCAGGTATCATCTATGCTGATTTTACAGATGAGCAAACCCAAGGACAGGTTAAAGACCCATAGTCACTCTATTAGCAAATGTGAGAGGCAGGATTTGAACCCAGGGCTTCCTCACTCCAGGTCCAAAACTAGCCACTTTGCCATCCCAACTCTCCAGGATGGATGAAGGAATTTTTTTCTTTATCTACAGCTACAACATTATGCTTTTTTTTGGACAAATTCTCTTCAGTTGGCGCCAGAATAGTGAAATTTAAATCATTAAAGTCAATTAAGCTAACAGAACATCTTAAAGACTTGAATTATGCTTCTGTGCTTCACAGCTCTGCAGCAGTTAGAAAGGAAACGGACCTTGGGGCTCCTTTGTCCATTTCCTTTCTGGCCTTCCTCCTCTCTCTCCAACGGTTCCATCTCGGCTTCCTCTGCTGCTGGCTTCTGCTCCGTAAATAACACTGGCTGTCCCAGAAGTCTTGGTGCCACTTTAAGGCCTTTAATCTCTTAAACTGCTCTGACTTTGGACAAGCAGCACGGTCCAGGGGTGAGAGATGAGGACTCAGAACCCAAAGATCGGGGATGGAATCCCATCTCTCCCCGTTCCTAGCTGGGGCACTCTGGACAGCTTATTGTTGTCTGTCCTTCACTCTCAAAGAGGACATTCCCTTCTGGAAATCTCAGTTTACTGGTCCATAAGATGGAGCCATTGGCCAGGAGCAGTCCTATCAAACTCAAACAGAAAATGATCCCCGAGAGCCACATATTGACTTAGAAAACAACGGATTCCCATTATCTATACTGCATTTTTATTTATTTTGTTCATTTCCCAATTACATTTTAATCTGGCTCTAGGGGAATTCTGCAGTGCTTGTCCCAGCAAATTCGGTCTGGAGGCGGGGAATGGACCTTCCAGCTGGAAATCTGATCAACCAGCCTTTGTCTGCCTCCTCTCCCTCAGTGATTTCATTCACTCCTGTGCTTTTAAGCCTCCCCTCTAGGTCCATGGCTCCCAAAACTGCCTTCTCCACCTTTACCTTCCCCTCCAGGGCTCCAACCTAGAATCTGCCAGTCGCCTGCTGGGCATCTCTACCAGCATCTCTGTCCCACCAGCACCTCCGTGTGGCCAAAAAGAAATCCATCACCTGGCCCCAAACCCCCTCCTGTTCTTGATTTACTGTTTCTGTGGATGGCCCCTCTGTACCCACTCAGACATCCAGGCTCTCAACATCCAGGTCACCTGCAGTTCTCTTTGTACCTCCTCATGTGCAGATTGTCTCTCTACCTTAAGAGACTGAGCGCTCCTTTCTGTATTCCCAGCACTTAGCACAGTGCTTGGTATACAGTAGGTGCTTAATCAGTGCTTGGCATATAGGAGGTGCTAATAAGTGCTTACTGACTACTGAAAGACTTTTTGACCCTCTCATCACCCACTCAATCAGCTGGTGAGTCTCACTGATTCTATCATCACAATGGCTCTCACATCTGAGTCTTTGGCCCTCTCACCTCAGGAACTCAGACCATCAAGGCTCATCTGGATGACTGTACAGTCTCCTAACTGGTCTCCCAGCATCCTCTTTCCTCCCAGCTTCTACCCATTTTGCACACAACTGCCACAGCACCAGTTTGCTCAAGATTTTAACCTCCTACTCAAAAATTCATTTCAATTCAATAAACATTTATTAAGCACCTAAAAAAGAAAAAGGCGGCCCCTGCCCTCAAGGAGCCTACAGTCTAATAGGGGAAGACACAAACTAAAGGAAGCTGAGAAGGGGAGGGGGGATCGGGGGTCTCCAGTCCGAAGGCGTCTTGTTCCCTGGAATTCAAACCACGCAGAGGCACCAGATATAAAGTGGACAGGGAGCTGAAAGGTCCAGAGAGCTTTGGGGAGCTCAGCATTCTACCCTCGGATCAAAGAAGAGAGGCGGCTGGGGGAGCTCCCCAATATGTAGAAGCTAAGATGCAAAGTCCTGACATCGGCATTCAAGGGCTCCCCATCCTTGCAGCATCGCAGGCCTCCCGGGCTGTGGGCCTCTATGTCCTGATCACAGCAGACTCCTGTCTTCGGGTTCATCCCACATTCCCCTGCCTCTGGGGCTCTGCAGGGGCCATCGGCTATCCCTGGCATGAGTTC
>JAQQSZ010014058.1:0-11611 GCA_028646595.1 Phalanger gymnotis
GGGGGGGGGGAGGAAATGGGGAGAAAATTTGTAATTCAAACGCCTGTGAAAATCAATGCTGAAAACCAAACATGTCAAAAATAAATTAAAAACAAAAAGAAATAAAGAAGAGTCAACGTTAAAAAAAAAAATTCTTTCCCAGTTTTCTACTCCCCTCCTAATCTTGGTTGCATTGCCTTTATTTGTGCAAAAACTTTTCAATTTAATGTAGTCAAAATCATCCATTTTGCATTTCATAATGTTCTCTGGCTCTTATTTGGTCATAAATTCTTCCATTCTCCATAAATCTGACAGGTAAACTATTCCTTGCTCTCCTAGTTGGCTTAAAGTATTAGCCTTTATATCTAAATCGTGGACCCATGTGGACTTTATTTTGGTATATGGCGTGAAATGTTGATCTATGCCTATTTTCTGCCATACTATTTTCCAGTTTTCCTAGCAATTTTTGTCAAATAGTGAATTCTTATCCCAGAAACTGAAATTTTTGGTCTTATGAAACAGTAGATTGCTATAGTCATTGTCTACTGTGTCATGTGTACCTAACCTGTTCCACTGATCCACCACTCTATTTCTTAGCCAGTACCAATTAGTTTTGATGATTGCTGCTTTATAATACAACTTGAGATCTGGTATGGCTAGACCACCTTCCTTTGCATTTCTTTTCATTAATTCCCTTGATGTTCTGCATCTTTTATTCTTCCAGGTGAATTTTGTTATTATTTTTCTAGCTCTATAAAATAATTTTTGGTCACTTGATTGGTATGGCACTAAAGTAAATTGATTTAGGTAGAATTGTCATTTTTATTATATTAGCTTGGCCTAACCATGAGCAACTGATGTTGTTCCAATTGTTTAGATCTGACTTTATTTGTGTGAAAAGTGTTTTGTAATTGTGTTCATATAGTTCCTGTGTTTGTTTTGGCAAGTAGACTCCCAAATACAATATCTACAGCAATTTTAAATGGAATTTCTCTTTCTATCTCTTGCTGTTGGGATTTGTTAGTAATATATAGAAATGCCAATGATTTATGTGGGTTCAGGAAAAAACTTCTTAACAATTAAGGCTTCCCAAAAGCAATGGCTACTTACCTGAAATGGTAGAGGCTTCTACCTTTTTGGAGGTCTTCACGCTATGGCTGGATAATCACTGGTGGAGTATGTTTTAGTAAGGATTCCTTTCTGGTATAGGTTACACTAGAATTCAAGGGTTCTTAAAACTTTTTTGAGTCATGGACCCCTTTGCCTGTCTTATGGGCCACTTCGCAGAATAATGTTTTAAAATGCTGCGCAAGCCAAACCAAAGAGAAAACTGACATTTCTTTATCTTGCCAGTGATGTTATCCAGAACAGCAAAAGAAAAGGGCCAGAATTCACCAAAGCTTTTGCCCCAGTCATAGTTGAAGCCTTGAAACATGTTCCCCGCAAGACTGGTGAAAATTGTAAAAAGCATCTTGGAAGAGTGCTGTCTATTTGGGAAGAAAGGTCTCTTTATGAAAATGACCTGTTAGAACAACTTAGGCAAGCTCTCTATGGCGATAAGAAGTATAGAAAGCTTTTGTATGAACAGATAAAGGTGGAAGAGAATGAAAATTCTTCGGCACTGGGATCACCAAGTGAACCTCCACAGACTATAGATCTCATTAGAGTCTTACAAGGACTTGAAAATGTAACCTCTGGTGATGCAGCAGTTCCTCAGAGAGTAGCTTCTTTGCCTGTTCAAGTCCAAGATGTATCTCTACTAGGCAAAATAACAGATAAAGAATCAGGAGAATAGCTTTCCAAGATGGTAGATGGTGCATACATGCTGTTGGCAGATTACAGTGGTCGATTGGCAGCAGAAATAGATGATAGGAAGCAACTAACTCAAATGTTATCAGATTTTCTTTGTTGTCCAAAAGAAGCCTTTGCAGAGAAAGAACATAAGCTGGAAGTGCGTAACTTTAATTATTTAGAACTTTTAAATTAATATATTTACTTCTTTGATTTTTCCCTATTTAAACTTTTCAGGCCTTAACTGCAGATCCTGTGAATTTTTTATTTTTATTTGCATGTAAATATTACAGGCCATGCCTTAAATTTATCTCTTCCTCCACTAATTGGGTTCTCCCTACTTGGACCAAGCCAGTTAGCCAAAGGAATAATCAAAAACTTGGACTAGCAGCATTCTATTCACTTTTATAGGTAGCTATATGGAAGACCATGCATTAATAAAACAACTTGTCAGCATTATTGGTTTAAAATAAGAGCATCTTCTTTTCTTTCCTGGAATAAAAAGTAATGGAAAGACAGGACTGAAGTGAATGTTTATTTTAATAGTAGTAATTTTTAAATTACTGCTTTTATAAACTGGTGATCTTTTATGTAGTTGATTTAGAAATAAAAATAAATTATTAGCCATGAAAAAAAAGAAATACAATGATCAAAATTTTTTAAAACTAAGTTTACAGGTCTCAAGAACCCCTGAGTAAATGGTCACCAAGGTTCCTTTCTGCTTCCAAATTCTGTGATTCTGAGATGTCTGTGGGATATCCAGGCAGAAGACACCCAGCAAATAGCTGGTGATTCAGGAATGGAGTTCAGAATAGAGGGACGTTAGATACATCATCACTATGATCAGATTTGTTGTATTTGTTCTTCAAGGTTGGCAAAGCATTTTATATATGCTATTTCATTTACAAGATTTTAAAGCCCTCATATAAGGCTGAATGAAAGAATGTGAGAATGAAGAGAGACAGGAAAAGGTGCCCCCCCCCCCATTTTGTGAAGAGTGCAAACCAGTCTGACTTCATTCTCCTCCCAGCCCTGTTCCTGCCTTCTGGATTTCAAAATCATGACTGCATGTTGGGTACCTTCTTCTTTCCCCCTGATTTTCAGCTTCCTTGTATTTATATCCCCAGAGCTCAGCACAGTGCCTGGTACATAGTAGGCACTTTAAAAATTCTTGTTTCCTTTTAGTCAGACAATCAATAAACATTTATTAAGTGCCTACTATGTGCCAGGTACTGTGACAAGCTCTGGGGCTACAAAAAAAGGCAAAAGATAGTCCCTGCCTTCAAGGAGCTTATAATCTAATGGGAGAGACAACATGCAAACAAATAATGTGTGTGTGCATATATATACATATATATAGTAAGCTACATAAGGATAAATAGTGTGTGGAATGAAAGACCCTCACCAATTAAATTTATAATAAGGAGCCATCTCAGGGTGGGAACAGAAATAAATTTTATTCAATTCTCGAGAATTGGGCATCCTCTGCTAGAACAGATCTAGCAAGGGAGATGCTTTACAAGAGGCAAAGCACCAATAATTACACCTAACACAAGAGAATTCCCGCCCACCTCTGACCCTTCTCACCATTGGCTGGGAGGTGGGCTTACAATCTAAGCACAAAAGCTAGACAAAGAGCCGGGAAATTGAGGCACAGAAACTCCAATTCCCATTCTCTTAGTTAATGATTACAGGTAGGGTGATATCTATAAATCTGAGAAAGGAGAATAGGATAAGGGGATGGGGATACCCTCTCCATTCTCTTACAGTACTTTTATAATAAAGGAAAGCAGGTCACAGTGACCCTATTCTTACTGAGCAAATCTTTAAACCAGAACCAGAAGAAAAGTTTCAGGGTAAACTTTCCCAGAGGATGAGCCATCAGACTCTCAGGGCCTCAGAATTTTTTTTACTTCCCTATTTCCCTATTTCTTGATTTTTAAACATTTCTTAGTATAGATATAGACATAGACATAGATATAGATATATTTATACATATCTTCTCTGTGAAGTCTTCATATTTTCTTTACCTCACACAATAGGAAATAATTAAAAGCAGGAAAGCACTAGAATTAAGAGGGATTGGGAAAGCCTTCCTTTCTTTCTTCCTCCCTCCTTCCTTCCTTCCTCTCTTTCCCTCTCCTGCCCCTCTTCCTTCCTCCCTTCTTCTCCTTCCACTTTCTTCCTCTTTCCTCCCTTTTCCTCTTCCTCTCTCCCTTCTACCATTCTCCTTTTACCATCCTCCCTTTCTGCCTCCCTCTCTTCCTTCCTTCTTCCCTTCTTTCCCTCCTTCTTTTCTCCCTTTTTCCCTTTCTTCCTTTCTTTCCTCATTCCTTCCTTCCTCTCTTCCTCTTACCTTCCCTCTCTCCCCTCCTCCTTCCCTTCCTCCCTCTCTCCCCTCCTCCTTCCTTCCCTTCCTTTATACTAGGTTTCTCTACTTGCTTCTATCTCAATTTCTTAGCTGTCATATATAATGGCCTTTTCTCAAACCTCATCAATGACTTCACAGCATTTGACACTGTCTATGGACCCCTTCTTCCTAGATATTCACTCCTCTCTAGACTTTTGTGATGCCACTCTTGGCTTGTTCTTCGTTATCTGCTTGACCACTCCACCTTAGTCTCCTTTGCTGGTACATCATCCATATCATGCCCACTAACAATAAATGTCCTTCAGGGCTCTGTCCTGAACCCTCTTCTCTCCTCCCTTTATATAATTTCACTTGGTGACCTCATTAGCTCCCACAGGTTCAATTATCATATCACTACAGAGGATTCCCTGATCTATACATCCAGCCCTAGTCCCTCCCCTGATCTATATAGTCACATATCATCAACTATCTTTTGGACATTTTGAACTGGATATATTATAGAATCTCAATTTCAACATGTTCAAAAAGGGAACTCATTTTCTTTTCCCCCAAAACCTTCCTTTCTTCCAAAATTCCCCATTACCATCTAGAATATTGTCATCGTTCATAACCTCAACATTATTCTTCATTCTTCACTCTCACCCTGCAAACACCCCACTTATTGCCAAATCATCTCATTTCAACCTTCATGATATTTCTGGAATATGTTACCTTTTCTCCACTCACAAAGCCACCACCTTAGTTCGTGTCCTAGCTGTCTCTCACCCCAACTATTGCAATAGCTTTCAAACTGGTCTCCTTACTAATGTCTCTTCTTATTCCTGTAGATCTTAACTCAGATGCCAAGGTGATGTTTTTCCTCAAGTATAGATCCACTCATGTCCTCCTTTTTGCCTGCTTTTCAGTAAACTCTAGTAGTTCCTTATTACTTCCAGGACAAAATATAAAATGCTCTGGTTTTTTAAACCCTTTACAACCTGGCCCCTTACGACTTCTTCGGTATTCTCATACTTTATTCCCCCCACCACACACACACACACACACACACACACACACACACTGTAATACAGGTACATTGGTCTACTCACTTATTCTCATGTATTACTCTGTGTCTTTGCACGTACTTAGAATGCTTTCCCTCCCCACCTCTTCCTCTTATCCATTCTGGTTTCCTTCAAGACTCCACTCACATCCCCACCTTCTGTAGGAAACCGTTCCCTGTCCCCCAGATGCTACAACTTCCCCTTTGAAATGATCTCTTATTCACTCTCTAGATATCTCGTATTTACTAGTTATTTACAAGTTGTGTCTCTGCATAGAATATTAATTCCTTCAAGCTGTGGATTGTTTTGACTTTTCCTTCTATTGGCAGTGCTTAGCATAGTTCCTGGTGCATAGTAAGGGCTAATAAATGCTTTTTGATTGTTTTATTAGCTGATTTCATCTTCTACCATTTCTCCTTGTTTTGAGGTCTGGGGCTGAGCAGAAGAAGCCTACTTCCTCTTTTACATGATAGCCCTTCAAATACTAGATAGGTTGCCGGTATCCTCTAGAAAATATAGCACAACTGAACACAAAAAGGTAGCTAGGTGGCGTCTGGTGCACACTGGATCTCAAGTTAAATCCTACCTTTTAAAAAATGCTTCCTTGAAAGTGTAAAAAATGTGATTAGAGGCAGAACAAGGGGAAGAGAATATGGACAAAAGGGTGGAAAGAAATCGTTTCAATTTCATGTCATTAGTGTTAAGCACTTAAAGGACAAATTCACTTTCACTTTCACCACCTCCTTCTTTGCAAAGAGTTGGGGGAGAGGGGAAATTTTACCAGAAGATAGGATGGAAGAAAATATATAATTAACCATTATAACCGTGAATGTGAATGATATGAGTTCGCCTATAAAATGAAAGAAGTTATGTTACAAAAAAAATTGAAACATAAAAATTCATGCAGTTAAAATAATGAGATGGACCAAAATCTATTTGCTTTAGATGAACATAAAAAAAAAGATCAGAGGTAGAAATCATGATTTCAGATAAGGCAACAGTAAAAAGAGACACAATGAAAACATAGACAAAGTACATTATGCTTAAACGATGAATCAATATTAATATGCAAGATATATGCACCACACATATCTACATACTTAAGGGGAAAGTTCACATAATTTCCATTAGAAATACATAATTAAATTACAATAGTGAAAAGCCTCAATATATTCCTTTTGTGCCAAGACAAATGTAACAAAAGGATAGACAAAAAAGAAGTTATGTAGACAAATGTAACAAAAGGATAGACAAAAAAGAAGAATGTAATTTTAGAAAAGTTAGATATGAAATATCTCTGGTGCTTACTGAATAACAGAAAGGACTATACATATTTCCCAGTTGTGTATGGTACTTAAACAAAAACTGGCCATGTATTAGGGCAATAAAAAAGTACAAGAAAACAGAAATGAAAGTACATCCTTTACTGACCACAATGCTATAAAATTATAGTTATTAAATCACTTGTGAATAAAGGAAGAAAAATTAAAGATGAAGTAATTTAATCCTAAAAACTGATATGTCAAAGAACAAATCATAGAAACAATAGAAAATTTCCTTGAAAAAAATGACAACAATAAAGATAACATACCAAAGCTTTTGGCATATAGCCAAAATCGTCCTTAGGGAAAATTTATTTCTCCAAATGCTTTCATCAATAAATGATAGAACAGAACAATGACTTGGACATACAATTTTAAAAAAAAACTAGAAAAGCAAATCAAAAAAACCCAACTGAACACAAAATTAGAAATTCTGAAAATCTAAGAAAAATTGAAATCACAATAACCCTCATTGAATAGCTAAATAAAATAGGAGCTATTTTTTAAAACAAATACACAGTTAGCTACTCCAATTTTTAAAGAAAGGAAAACCAAATTGTTGATATAAAAATTTTTAAAGAGAAATCATAAAACTTAAGGTGAAATAAATGAAACTCTCGGAAATTATTTTGCTCAATTATATGCCAGCAAAACTTATAACTTAGATAAAATGAATAACATTTACAAAAAGTAAAATGTCCAAATTAACAGAATAAGAAATAGATTCTTTAAATAACCCAATATCAGGAAAAGAAATTGAATAAACCATAAATTAATTCCCAATGAGAAAAAAAAGGACTAAATAGATTTACAAGTGAATTCTATCAAACATTCAAAGAAGAATTAATTCCAATATTATATGAGTTGTTTTAGAAATCAAAAAGGAAGGGATCCTACCAAACTCCCTCTATGATTCAAATATGGTTTTAATACCTGATTCACATCTCTCCCTAGCTGCATGGAGAGACAATATAAAAAACCATGAACATAACAGACCCCCCAAATAACAACTATATGATTATATTAAAAGATGCTGAAAAAACTTTTGAAAAAGTTCAATACCCATTTCCATTAAGACACGAAAGATGATAGGAATAAATGAGTGTCTTCTCAATATAGTAAGAAATATGTGTCTACAAGGAAGAGACAATACCATCTGTAATGCAGAAAGAATACAGGCCTTTTCAACCAGGAGTAAAGTAAGGATGTCTATTATCATCACTATTATTTGATTTAGTTCTAGAAATGCTAACTATTAATCAGGAAAGGATAGAAAGAGAAATTCCATTCAAATAATGACTCGGTGTATAAAATATTTATAAGACTACCTACCAAGACACACATAGGGACTATATGAATATAACTTAAAAAACACTATAGAAATTAGAACAAACCTAAGTAATTGTAGAAATAGGCCAAACCAATATGATAAAATATTCTTAAATTAATTTACTAAGATAGAGCCAATTGTACTAGCAAATTACTTTATAGAATTGTAAAATAGTAATGGAAATTTATCTGAAAGAAAAAAAGGTAAAAAAGTTCAAAGAAAATAAATAAGGTCAGAAGGAAGGAAGCCTAGCAGTGCCAAACATC
The DNA here is from genome assembly GCA_028646595.1 of Phalanger gymnotis. Classification (NCBI taxonomy): domain Eukaryota; kingdom Metazoa; phylum Chordata; class Mammalia; order Diprotodontia; family Phalangeridae; genus Phalanger; species Phalanger gymnotis. The sequence continues at coordinate 8,103 of JAQQSZ010014058.1, forward strand.
AAACTACACTACAAAACAGTAATCATCAAACCTATTTGATATTGGTTAGAGAGTCAACCAGTGGAGTCAGATGCACAATCTCTAAGAAAAAATAAACACATTTGCGTAATTCTGGATAAATCCCCAAAACTCAACTAATGAGCTAAAGATTTACTTATTGGCAAAAACTTCTTGGAAAACTAGAAAGCAGTCTGGCAGAAATTAAATATAGACCAACATCTTACACCATATATCAAGATAAGCTCCAAATGAATAGGTGTAAAAGATCATGTCAAAACAACCTAGAGGAGCATGGGAGGGAATACCTTTCATGAAAAAGGTATAGAAGATTAAAGAAGATAAAATGCACAACCCTAATTACATAAAATTAAAAGGTTTTTCCACAAACAGTTAAACAGGATGGAAAATAGTTAAAGCAGAATGGAAAACACTTAACTGGGAAAAAATTATGTAGAAAATTTCTCTGATAAAGGTCTCACCTCTAAAACATATAAGAATATGTATAAGATAGATATCATATATTATATATAGTATATAATATATGTATGATATATAATATATATAAGAATATATAATTATAAGAGCCATTCCCTAATGGATAAATTGTCAAAAGATAGTCAAAGTAAGGAACCTAAACTATCAACAACCATATGAAAAAATGCTTCCAATCACTAATAATTACAGAACTGCATGTTAAAGCGACTCTGAAGTTCCACCTCACACCCATAGGATTGGCATAGGCAACAAAAAAAATAGGAAAATGACCACTGAGGGAGCAGCTTTGAGAAAACAGGTATATTAATCTGCTGTTGATGGAGGGTAAATTGATGCTCAGTCACTCTCAAAAGCAATTAACAAATCCAGTGATACTACTACTAGGTCCATACCGCAAAAAGACTTTAAAAGAGGAAAAGGACTTGCATGTACAAAAATATTTATCACAGCTCAGCTTACTATGGCAAAGAATTGTAAACTGAAGTGGTGCCCATTGATTGAGAAATTGCTAGACAAATCGTGGTCGATGGATGTGGTGGAATATTATTGAGATGTTAAAAAAATGATAAAGAGGGTGGTTTCAGAGAAACTTGGGAAGATTTGTACGAGCTGATGCAGAGTGAAGGGAGCAGAACCAGGAGAACAATTTATATAATAACAATATTATAAAAACAAACAAATTTAAAGATTTATGAACTCTGACTCACACAATTCCGACATGATGAAATATTCTTTCCATAGTTAGAGAGCTGAAGGATTCAAAACAGATTGAGAGATATTTTTTTTGGACATGGCCAATGTGGGAATTTGTTTTGCTTGTCTATACATGTTTGTTTCTAACAGGGATTTTGTTTTTCTTGCTTTCCCAACGGGGGTAGAGGAAAGGTGAAGGAGAGTTAGTGGGCTGATTGTTGTTTGAAAAGAAAATGAAATTTAATTTTCAAAAGGAAGTTACATATTAAACTTGAGCTGAACTTATACTTGGGATGAAAAGCAAACTGTACATAATAGAATTTGGCAGTTTCATGTTCTGCTTTGTATATGGAAATGCTCATTTTGTGGAATATACAGAAGAAGATATCATTAGGCCTGATGTCAGGGAAAACCTCCTAATAATTAAAGCTGCCCAGTGTAGAGTGGGCTGACTTGGGAAGTAATAGGTTCCCTCTCCCTTGAGGTCTTAAAGCAGAGTCTAGATAACCAATTATTGAAGATGCATAGGGGGGGATTCTTGTTAAGGACTAAGTTGGGCTATATGGACTGAGACACTTTCCAGGGCTGAGATTCCATGGTTCTCCTACTCGTATGATTATTCTCTCATGACTATAGAAATGCTCATCTTGTTTAGTGTTTAAGTAAATAAATTTTTTTAAAATAAAAAGATGAAAATGTTTCTTTGTAAATATTTCATGAGATCCAATTCATGGCAAGTCATGGCATCACCTTCCTGGTATCATTGGTCCTCTTTGAGGATGAAAGACAAACAATAACAACATGATCCTATATTCAGAACTAGAAAGGGCTTTAAAAATTCCCTAGTTAAACCTCCTCCTTTTACAAATGAGGATACTGAGATCCAGAAAGGGTAAGTGACTTATTCACAGAGGTTTTGAACTCAAGTCATCTGAATCCAAGGTCAGCATTCTGGCCACTGTACATTACTGTCTCTTCTTTACTAAACGGACAGAATGGGGCCCATTTATCTCCAAATTATTGAACACATTTTACAAAGAATATTTTCAAATGCATTAGGTATTTCTGTCACACTATTGTACACAGAATCAGAGCCTTTACTACCTGAAAGGAAGCTTAGAGCTCATCTGATCCTAGCCCTTCATTTCACTGGCCTAGAAAGAGCAAGCAATTTGTTACATAACTAAGCTGCATAGCTAATTCAAATCCAGCTCTTCTCACCCCAACTCTAGGGCACTTTCCTATTCCAACCCATTGTCTTTCTTTAGTTACCAAATTTGAGCAGTTCTCCCTCAGGTCCAAGTATATGTCCATCTAGCTTGCTTTCAGACAAATCCAAAGACAGATCCAGGCCAGTAAAGGAAGGTTTGGGGCTGCAGTTCCCTTCTGCAGTGTAATGCTTAAAACAGGGTGCTTCAGTATACTCTAAGGAATACATTGGTAAGAAAGGGATAATTTCCTTGTTTTCTGGTGTAGTTCTGCAAGGTTGGTCGTAATTCAGCATCCTCGATCACATAACCGTTTCCTCTAGGCCGGGGTAGGTTCTAGGGTACAATCTTTTGAGTGAGTCTAAGTTTTACAGAACAAATCCTTTTATTAAGGGAATTTGTTCTGTGAAGTTTGGATTCAGTCAAAGGTCCACACTGAGGACCTAGAAGGCCACACGTGGCCTTGAGGCTGCAGGTTCCCCACCCCTGCTTAGGCTATCATGATTTCTTATGGCCCCGTGGCTGACCCTTCATCCAGCTAGAAAGCAGGGACTAGCGTGAGCTCCCTGCCAAGTCCCTCCAAAAGCCTATAAAAAACGGCTCTGAACCAATTCTGGAACAGCAGAACCCACAAAATAGCATAGAGAAGCAGGGCTCTAGCCCAGGACAGCCTGGACGGTCTCTGGGTAAGGTCTATCCCGCACAGAGCTGGGAGTGGAGGGGAGCGGAACTGAGGGGAGCAGAGCCCAGTGTGGGTGGCGTGGACCAACCAGACCAGGAGCCGGGCGGAGCGTGCCCTAGAGCCCTGAATCAGTGAGTTGCAACAGTTACAGGACTTCTCAACCCACAAACACCAAGGACAACAGAGTAGGTTAGTGGGAGAAGCTGCTGGGGACTGGCATAGAGTTTGCAGTTGGGCCACTGCCCCAGGGGCAGCGGAGGTGGGGCAGCTTTAGAACTACAGCTGCAGTTGCTTCTGGCCCCAGGCCCACCTGGTGGGAGGAATTAAGTGCCTGATCAGAGCAGGAGTGAAGAGCCTGCTGAAGATCTAAGTCCAGTCTGGGTTGGGGGTTCTTGGGGAGCGTTCTTGGTGTGGCAGAGCTGGCTCATCCC
>JAQQSZ010014059.1:0-11611 GCA_028646595.1 Phalanger gymnotis
TTTTTTTTTGTATTTTCTTGCAGAATCATTTTGAAGGTACAATTCCAAGATCTTTAGAGATAATCTGGTGATTATTACAAATTCACCCTCTCCCCCTACAAGCATTAGAAGATGAAAATTGCTTAAAGTCCACTGTTGTACAAGCAATCTGTATCTCTGGACTCCTGTCCTGAGGTGAAAATGCAAACAGAGGAGATATTTAGAATCATTTTGACAGTTCATAAAATTAAGTAGGGATTAGGGATTCGCTTTTTTAAATAATGCCAGAGGGTGCACACAATGTTAATCATATCATCCGGCAACAGGTACAATCCAAGTGGAGCAGATGAGTTGGGAAGAGAGAGAAAGAGAGAAAGAATGTCATGTTATTAAGCCTGCCACCCAAAGCTTGTGACAATCCATTTTTAAACTTTAAATTAACTGACAGTCTAATAGAGAACACATCTCTAGCTTCCTCATATTCCCTTCCCCTTCTTTCTCTAGTATCTGTTATGACCACAATATACATTTTCCCCATTGCAACCTACATGCTTAGGACTAAGCTGTGAGAGAGGGAATGGGACTATAAATATGCATGGATTACAAATAGTTTAATTTTAATTGGAAAACAGTGGCTGGCATTCAAATAATTTGTGCTTTTTTGAATATTGAATGGGTTCTCAAGGGCATGACTGTCAGCATTATGCTGTATAGATCACGACGCCAAGGAGAGAATGACATTCCTCATTGCAGGGGTAACAGGGCATAATGAAAAGAACAGTGGACTGTGAATCAGGGACCCAGTTTCTTGTCCTAGTTCTGCCACTAACTCAATGTGACATTTTGAGCAAGTCACTTAACAATTGAGTGGAAAGCACACTGGACCATTGGTCAAGAAGACTTGGGTTTAGACCTTAGCTCCACATATTCCTGGCAGTGTGGAACAGCCAGTGTTTAGGTAGTGCTCAAAACACTTCTGCATATTATCCTCCCAGTAGGCAGGGAAACAGGTGTTATTAGTATCTCCATTATACAGATGAGAAAATTGAGACAGGCAGAGGTTAAATGACTTGCTCAGGGTCACAGCTAGGAAGTGTCTGAGATTGTATTGAATTCAAGTCTTCCTGACTCCAGGTTCAATGACTATCCACTGTGACACTTAGCTGTCATTAGACTAAGGTGCCTTAGCAACTTCATTTGTGAAATGAGGAGAGGGTAACTACAATTTGGTCTATAAGATGCCAAGAAACTCTGTGCTTCATAAATGCCTGGAGAGCTATAGCCCCTTCATGCCCATTTATGGTCTATGATTTTAAGGGTCCTTCAAGGTCTGACATTTTGTGATTCATAAAAATCCTATAATTTAAAGTTGGAAGGATTCTAGTCTAAGCTTTTCATACAATGATAGAGAAATTGAAGCGAAGATTTATTCAAAGAAAAAATATACCAAGTAGCAGAGTTAGGCCTGAAACCCAAGTGTGGAGACTCCAAATTCAGTGTTCATTCTCACATGCTTGTTAGACTTGGAAAGCATTGGTACAGAGGGAGAAAAACTGTCCTGTGGATGTTAGGAGACCAGGTCCTAGGCCTTGATCTCCTAGTACCTAACCGTGTGACCTTGGACAGATCATTTAAAGAATCTGGGCCACACTTTTCTTATCTAATGGGAGAGTTAGGGCAGAGATCACCACAACTTCTTCCAAGTCCCTTTAAGCTCTGTCATTCTGTGTTCTTTCTTTTAGGAAACTAGTACCTGAACAGGAATCCTCTTGGCAACACTCCCAACGATTACCGATCCAGGCTTTGCTCAAAGGCCTCCAATGGAGGGAGCCCACGGCTTCCCTAAGGAGCCTGTTTACCTCTGAATTTAAGTCGAAATTTGTCTCTGTCATTTCTACCTATTTAAATCATGTCCTGCCTCCAAGCAAATCAATTTTAATGCCTCTCCTTTGTGAAAGTCCTTTATAAACTTGAAGATGGCTTCCATTCCCCACACCCAACTCTTCTCTTCTCATCCCAAATTCCTCCTAATGATCCTCATATGGTATGACCTTGAGGTACCTCACCCATCCTGGTGACCTTTCTCTGGATATTCTCAAGCTGATCTTTGTTCAATTGCGGAGCCCAAGCTAAACACAATCTTCTGACCAGAGGTCTGACAAGGGCAGTGGGACAATGACTTCCTGATTCCTGGAAGCTGTATCTCTCAGTGGAGCCCAATATCACATTAGCTTGCTTGGCTACATTAGGTTGTTACCTAATGTTCAATTTGCCTAAATATTTTGTCAATGACTTCTTCTAGACATACCATTCTCATTTTGTACGTAAGATTTCAATTCTGTGAATCTGAGTATCAGACTTTACATTCACCCCTATTAAATTTGATCTTTGTACATAGTCCAGTAGATAGCCTCGCAAGACCTTTGGAAATACTGATTGTCATCTAGTGTTTTAGCTATTACTATCTTTCGAACCATTTTATGTCATCCGTGATTGCATTCAATCTAATTAAAAGGTTTAAACAGCACAGGGTTAACGAGAGATCCTGAGGAAACTCCATTGGAAACCTGTTTCCAAAGTGACACCATTCAAATGCTTACAAGTCCAATTAACTCATGTTTCCCCCTCTTCCCCACAAGAAAGGCAAAAGAGACTTTGTGAAACGTTTTAATGAATTTGGGGTGACCTATTCCTATACCACTCTTGATAATATATTGCAGAATTTAGTTAGGAATTGAAGTCAAGCTCATTGGCTTATAGTTTACAGACCCCATCATCTTTGCTGCTGTTTCTCATTTTTTTTTTAGTGGTTTCTGACTCCTTATGACCCCATGTGGAGTTTTCTTGGCAAAGATACTGGGGTAGTTTACCATTTCCTTCTTCAGTGCACTTTACAGATGAGGAAACTGAAGCAAACAGGGTGAAGTGACCTGCCCAGGGTCACACAGTTAGTAAGTGTCTGAGGCCAGATTTGAACTCAGGTGACTCTTCCTGATTCCAGTCCTGACACTTTATCCAAGGTACCACCTAACTGTGCCCATCGTTTTGGCATTTTTGAAAAATGGGTCAATATTTGACCTTCTCCAATACCTTTTGACTTCTCCTATTGTCCACAAACTCTCAAAGATCCCTATCACTAATTCAGGAATCACATCTGCCAATTCATCCATGTCTTTCCTTGTTTATCAGAATCTCTCAAATTTGCCATTTCTTATATTTTAAAAAGATTTTTTAACCATACTGTTGATTTTATTAATTTAGAAAGTTCAGATTGACTAACTTCCTCTACCATTTCAGATTGGCACCATCTCTATACCTTGTAGCCTTAGTAAGTATCCTGGAGCCCTAAGAGGTTAGGTGACTGTGTGTTCCTTGAAAGCAGAAATTGTGTTTTCTTTGGTTGGTTCCTTTGTTTTTGTTTTGTTTGGTTTCATTTTGCATTTGCCTTTCTTTTTTATCTCCAATTTGCAAAATGTTATTTAGGGATTATTTAATTCATCTTGCTCAAGTTACAGAAAACATTCTCCTGATTAGTTTTCTAAAATGTAATGAGCTACCTCAAAAATTAGTGGGTTCCCCCTAACTGGAGAACTCACTAAAAAGCTGGATAACTGCTCATTAGGGATATTTTTAGAGGTGATTCTATGGAAATAATTTTAAAATTACATGGCCTTTGCAGTCCATTCCAATTTAGATATTGCGATTCTGTCATTTCGGTTCTCTGCTCTATCCAACTCTGATGTTTTGAGTCCATAATCCTAAGGTCTACTCTCATAACTCTAAGCCCTCTTCTAATGAAGACATGAGTCTTACTTTCCTTTCCAGCTTGGACATTTTATTTTTCCATTTCAGATGTAACATAATATTATAATCTTAAATATAAAAGACCACTTTCCATTCTTTAGAAACAAGCAGCTGAACGATTCCTGCTTTAGATTTGCATTTGGTTGGGGAGGGTACTAACCTTCATTAATAATCAATGACACTTGGTAAGTATTCTTATCAAGTAAGTTATCTGCAAGATTGACTGGAATGGTAAATGTGCCCTCACCAATTACGATTTTATCACCAAAGGTCAGAACTGCTTGTCAAATGATACCTTGTAGTTTCAATACTGATAACCTTGTGCATTTACTATCTGGAACATGTATTCAGGGACTTGGTTACAGTTTGTCCTGTCTTGTCTAATTGTTTGAAGGGTAGAAACCTTTCTTTCCAGGGAACCTCCCTTATCTAAAGCTGAAGGAATATGTGTGCATTTCCTTCTATGTCGTAATCTATAAAAGTGTATAACTTTTGAAATAGAAGGATTCTGTAAAATATAATTTAAATCCTTCTCTTTCCAGAGAAGAGAATATTGACTGTTAGGCAGCCAGTGGAAAGAGCACTGGACCTGGACTCAGAAACACCTGAGTTCAAATCCAGTCTCAGGTACTTACACAGGATTAGTCACTTTCCCTTGGTCTTTCTCAGTTTCTTCATCTTCAAAATGGGTAACAATAGCACCTACCTTTTGAAATTATCCCGAGGACAAAATGAGATAACATTTGTAATGTGCTTTGCAAGATTTAAAGCTTTTCTTCTAGTTAATTATTATTAGAGATTAGGTTGAACATACCATTACCTTAGGCTCATTGCTATGATGTGCTCTTTACAGGTTCAAAAAGGAGATAAATAACAGGTAGTCCTCCTTTCCTTCCAGGAAAATAAAACAGGTCAAGAGCAGGGATGCGACATGTCTACCGTCATGTAATTCTTGTAGAGACCACAGAGGGATAGAATTCAATCCAGGATTCTTTCGACTCCATCATTACATCCCTGTTCAACAAACTTTTATTAAGTGTCACCTACATATAAAATATTTGGGTAAGTCTTTGTTTTAACAATCCAGCTAGCAGCTGAAGTGAGGGTACAAAGCCAACAACGACCAGCTCACAGAACACTGCAAGCCCAGGTCCTTTTCATCTGCTTTTTTAAGGAAAGCAATGTTAAGGGGTTAACAGTTTTACTTTAATCCAGCATATAAATATCATTTACTCAGTTCAGGGGAAAAAACCAGCACCCTGAATTACAGATCAAATACTATTTGTAGTTCCCAACATCTGGGTGTACAGCCTGGGAGCTCATTATAACGGCTGGGCCAGAGTCATGTGCCATTCCTGCTGTGGCTCAGAGAGAGAATACTAACCTCTGTGCTTATATATCCTGTTCAGGGCCTTGTCCTCACCTAGGCTAGGTGCTGAGAAGTTCCCCACCCCCAGTATCACATCAGATAGAAATCAATGACTCCCAATTGTCTCAGTGTTGAGAAATACAAAAACATCCCACTTTATCTGCCCCATTCAAACAAAGGCCAGAATCATTAAAGGTCAACAGCAAAAAGTCCCACCTTAATTACTATTACATTCTTCAGAAGACACAACAATTACACAAGATATAGTCTCTACACTAACAGAACATGCTAACATACACTAACAGTCCAATAGATGTATATGTGGTCCACATGTAATATATAATATGTATATACACATACATATATACAGATAGAATGCCATTTAATATTACTTAAATGTAATGACATTTATGTAGTGCTTCAGAGTTAGCATTTTATACACATTAACTTCTTTGTATCTTATATTAATACTCTGAATATCATATAGTATTTTATCCCCACTTTACAGAAAAAAAAAAAAAACCTGAGGCTTAGAGAGGTTGACAAGTCCCATGTGACAAAGCTCATGACTAGTGAAGAAAGGAACCGATCTAATGTTCTGGCTCCATTTCCAGGATTCTTACTGGGCATATTTAGCCAAGAGAAGGCATGGAGATAGCTGTCTCATATATCTGAAGTACCACGAGGGGAAACAGGAATTAGATCTATTGGGTTTGTTTAATTATTGTTGTATTTATTATTATTTTGTTGTTGTTTTAATAAATTTTTTTCTGTGTGATTACAGAGGGCAAAACTAGAGGTCTGCTAAGTAGTCTAAGAGATGGTGATTTCTGTTGTATACCAAGAACTTTCTTCTTTTAAAAATTTTATTGATTTTATTTTTAATTAATGGAAAAAAACCCAAACATTTCCACAACATAGTAGAAGAAAATTCCTTTTAAATGTATGATGAAGTTAATATGTAAATTTCTTTTTTTTCTTCTCTCTCCCCACCCCTGCCCTAGAGGTGGCTACCATTAGACACAAATATGTATATGTGTGCATGTGTATGTAAAATCATGCTATCCATACTTCTATTTATCAGTTCTTTCTCAGGATGAAGAAAGCATCTTCCTTCATTCGTCCTTTATAGGTATTTGGTATTTATTGTAGTCAAAATGAGAGGCTCAATGTTGTTCTTAAAACAGTATTGCTGTTACTGTATATGTTTTCTTGGCTCTGCTTATTTCACTCTTCATTATTTTGTGCAAATTTCCCCATGTTTTTTTCTAAAATCGTCGATCTCATCATTTCTTATATCACAGCAATATTCTATCACAATCATATACCATAGCTTGTTTAGACATTACCCAATTGACATCCCCCTCAGTTTCCAGTTCTTTGCCACCGGAAAGAGAGCTGCTATAAATATTTTAGAATGTAATGGTTCTTTTCCTCTTTCCCCAACCATCCTTGGAAATAGAAGTATAACAATCAGAGCTATTCAAACATAGAATGAGATTCCTTATGATCTCCGACCCTAGAAGTTTTCAGACATTGTAGAACTAACTTGAGATAAACATAACTGGAGTAACTATTCCACTGGGTTGTTATGAAGATCAAACAAGGAAACATATTTAAAGTGATTTATCAATTTTAAAATGTTATGTATATTTCCATCTGCATCATCACCACCACCACCACCCCCACCCCCACCATCATCATCATCATCATGTGCTCTTGATGTTGCTACCGTCTGACACCTGCATTGGAAATTATCTTCAGGGGACCTTCTTTCTCTGAGGTTTTATGATTCTCGAACCCATCTCTAAATCTGTCACCGTCCTATGCACATGGGAGTTGCCCAACAAATTGCTGAAGAGTAGAAGAGAACAGCAAAGTGCTTCTATAAACCTTTCTCTCTTCAGGTCCTCCACTGACATGTCATCTTGGTGTAAACTTGACCCACTCCAAGATGTGATGCTTTTGCAACACTAGTCCAGTTGAGAGTAACCTAGAAAGGCTTCAAGTAAGAGTTCAGCTATAGACTATACAGATCTGAGGTCTGTCATCTGAAGACCAGCCTAACTAAATGGTGATAGGATGAGCACCAGGCTAGCCACAAGGTAATGATTATTATTTTTTTTCTTCAGCCACAAAGATTCTCAAAAGCCATCTCATTTGATTGAGGGCTCAGGATATGTGTTGGTGAAGGGAATGCCTGAACCATTAAATTACAAATCTTTGAAGTATTCTAAAAATAGGATTTGTGCATCCAAGGACATGAAGCGAATTTCTGTGAGAAGAGAGAACATTTAGTCAGGAACATTGTTAACACTGATGCTTCTGCTGTCTGTGAATCTGTCTACTAATGAACACGGCTGCCGAATGTATAGAAAGTTCAGACCTCACTTTCTCAATTTTGTAAATATGTGTCAGTGACAACAATTAAGCAGTGAAGTAGATGACAGCCTCTCACCGGCAAACAAACAATCCCATGCATATGGCATTTTTGTTGAATCCTCGACAGTTATTGCTTTAAGCAAATAATGATTGTGTATGGTGTTTTGACTGGAAAGAACGATCAACAAATTAACCCATTGGGAAGACGAGAATCTGGTCAGATAGTTGGTTGTTTTGTCCATACAAACGCATATTGTAGTGAAATTAGAAATGCTTAAGACCACGATAACCGAAGTTCTACTCCCAAAGTTGTCACTAACATCTTTGCTCTTGGGCAAGACACTTCCCCTCTCTGGGCTTCAGTTTCCACATCTGAAGTATAAAGAGTTAGAAATAGTCTCTGAGATTCCTTATCATGCCAACATTCTATGGCTCCATGATTTTGAGATCCTTTTCAATTCAAACACTCTACATTCTATGAGTCAATGGTCTCTTCTATCTCAGGCTGACATTCATTTCATGTTTTCTGTTCTAACATTCTGTTTTCTAAGATATGGTTAACACTCTATTGTTCTATGCCTTTGACTACTTCCTAAAAATCTATTTACGTAGGTCCCTTCTGGACCTAATATTACTTGACTCTTTGAACACACATGGAACTTGCAGATGATCACATAGCTTGAACACCCATATACTGCCTTGGTCTGTTTCTTAACAAGTGTGCAGGATGTGTGTGCGTGCGTGCGCATGTGTGTGTGTGTGTGTGTGTGTGTTTGCGTGTGTGTGTGGTGTTTAATGTGTGTATGTCCTTTCTCCTCAAATACATTGCAGCTCCTATAGGGCAAGGACTATGTTACAAGTTCTATGTTTGTGTTCGTGCTTTGTATTTGGCACTCAAAACAATAGCCTATTTATAAAACACCTTATAAAACTTGTTGGTGTTTAGTAAAGTGGGCTGCTTCTTTTAAGAGACAGAAGGATTCTATTAATTTCTTTGGTCAGGAGTTCCTTTGATACTAGAAGTCTTCAATAGGAGCTCTGATATCAATTTCTTGGGGGTTTTTTAATGTTGACTTCTGCTTCAGGTAAAGCCTGAGCTAGATGAGCTCTGATGACTCTTCCAATCATGAGATCCTCTCTATGGTCACCTACCTACTGGCTTCCGAGCTGTTCTTCCTCTTTTCTTACATTCATGATTTGATCCATTGTATTCTCCAACAGCTGTCTTCATAAACAGAGACATATTGACAATTGTCCCTGCAACATTCTACCCTACCAATTAATCAACTTCTTCAGCTTCCATGAGTCACAAGGATGGCAGTTATGTGGCTTGGTGGATAGGAAGTTTGAGTTAGGAAGACCTGACTTCAAATCTTAATAGATGTGAGATGCTAGACAAACCACTTAACTGAATTCCTTGTCCTATCAATGTAAATAATATATATGCAAATGTCTTTGCAAACCCAACAGCACTAAATTAATGGTGGTAGTGGTGGCGATGGTAACAGTAGTAGTAGTAGTACTACTACTGCTAGTAGTAGTAACACTCATATCTTGCCAAATCCTAGTCCTAAGACTGCCTTCCATTTGCCTTTTCTGTTCCTATTTGTATGCTACTAGATGCTTCTGGAGAAAGTAATACTTTCATTCTGACTGGGTACACTACAAATTTTGAATCTTAACATAGCCCTCATTGCTAACCAAAAATTAATTTATTCTTCCATGACTATCATACTTCTGCAAGAGCTATTCTCAACCTTTAACTCTCACCTCAGGCCTTTTTTCTTAGCCATACTTCCTTCATCTCAGGAGAAGATATTAACTCCTGCTTTAGTAAAAAAATCAAGACCATCCTCCATGATCTCCCTCTTCTCCCCTACTCTATAATTCAAAATCCTCCTGTATTGTTCCTTATTTGAGACTTCACTTCAGACTTGAGGATGCACCTCTACTTTTGACTTATATTTTTGTCCCCTCCCATCTTTTTGCAGAGCTTATTCCTTCAAAACTTTGATCTCTTTCTTTTTCTCTCAATACCCCTTCTTCTCCGTCTTCTTCTATGCTAAGGTCTCTTCTATCCTTCAAATTATTCACTTGGACCTGTCCATTACCTCAAACTATCATTCTAAATTTCTCATACCTTTTCACATCCAAACTTCTAAATAACATCTTCAGGTCTCATTTTTTTTTTTTACTTTCCATTCACTCCTCAATGCCTTTTACTTCAGCTTTTGACTTCAACATTCTATTTCAGTTGCCATCTCTATGGTTACCTATGGTCTTTTAACTCATAAATCTGATGGCCTTTTCTTAGTCCTAATTCTCCTCGCCCTGTGTAGCTTTAATGCTGTTGCCTCCTCCTTCTGCTGGATAGGTTCTCTTCCGTAGTACTTCCTTTTCTTTCCTCTATCCATTTTTTGATCTTCTTTCTTGGGCTACTATCTTTTACTCACTAAGCATCACTTTTCCCCAAGGCTCTGGCTTGGCGCCTCTGTCTACTTTATCTACATACATAGTGTTTAGTGTGATCTCACAAGCTCCCATTGGCCCCATTATGATCTCTACAGAGAATATCTGTCTGTGTGTCTGTCTGTCTGTCTGTCTATCTCTCATCTATGTATCCCATAAATACATATATATATATATATATATATATACATAAACATACACACCTATATGCCCTCTTTCAAACATTTTCATTTCTTAGAATGCATTTTTTACCTTCCTTTTCTTTCTTCAAGGCTCCACTTAGGTGCCAGCTCTTCTGTGAAGTCTTAGCTCTTAGTGCTCTCTATTCATGTAAGTCTTCCTAGGACATCTTTTCTAATTTCTCTTTTATTCCCTTCATTTCCTAACTTTTATTATATTTATGATCTATCCAAATATCATATTCCCAGTGCCAAGTATAAGTTTCTTGAAATCAGAAACTATTTCTTTTTCTCATTATTTTATCCCCAGTGCATGATTATTAGGTTCTTTGGTAAGATGAAGCTGCCCCCCCCCCCCCCCCGATATGGTTAGGCCCAGCTTCCCTGATGCAGCTATCTGGTCTTCTAAGAACATGAGTTCCATGTCCACGGAGTCTGGGCCTCTCAGCCTTGGTCAGTACCTTAAACCATACAACTGGTCACACTTTAATGATTTACTGACCAGACATTGTCAGATGGAGACAGGAGGGACTTCATGTAGAGAAGCTAAGTGCTGCTATATCTTCATTGTATATTCCTACCATCTTAGGGCAAAGTAAATCTACTTTGTTAAATGTTCAGTGACTTCCAAGGGCTTCTGAAACTGAACTAAGAGGATGTTGGCCTTAGAATTGCACTTACAACAAATGTTCGATGCACTGAATTGAAGATAGATTTTGGTTCAACAGAAAGAATAAATTCCCAAACCGGAATTATCTCCCTCACTAATAAGATCGCAGATAGATATCTGAAAGGGACCTTACAAATCATCTGGTGTAAGATTCTAACCACCAGGGGGAATTATGCAGTGCAGTGGAATGAATGGCGGATTTGAAGTAGGAGGGCCAGAGTTCAAATCCTAGCTTTGACATTTCATACCTCAGTGACCTTGGGCAAATTACTTAAACTCTTGGGATCTCCATTTCCTTGCCTATATTAGCTGATTTGTAAGGTCCCTTACAGACACAAATCCATGATCTTATTAGTGAGGAATATATCAGGTAGCATAATTATTTGGTAAGTACTCAATTTTTATAGTCTGTAGTAATATGTTGCAGATTTTCCACAATTTCTTGGTATCACCACCACTATTGTCACTGATACCACCACCTTCATCTCCCAGTTAGTTAGCATGCTGAGGTTTATAAAACATTTCCCCTATAATAACTCTGTGAGAGAAAACATTCAGGGTGTGGTGTCTACCAGAGGAAAGCTGAGGAGTCTGGAGGAAAGAGGAGTATTATGCTCATTTTACAGAATGGTAAACTGAGAGTCAGCAAAAGAGAAGTGAAGTGCTGAGATCATGATGGGGAGTGATGCAGATGGTAGCATGATTTCAGGGAAAAAGTAAAGCAGGGGGGCAGAGCCAAGATGGCAGCTGGGAAGCAGT
>JAQQSZ010014060.1:0-11611 GCA_028646595.1 Phalanger gymnotis
AAGGTGTGGAAGCCAGAAGCTGCGGAAGCGGGGCTTACCCGAGTGCGAGCAGGAACGTGAGGCCAGTGAACATGATTTGGCTAAATACTCTCTTGCTTTTCTTTGGCCTCCTAGTTGCCCTTGTGAAATGGACTTTCTGGGCCTGGAGTCTTTTTGTCAAGATGTTGGAATGGGGAGGCTGGTTCAAGTTTTTGCTGCGTTGGGGCCTAAATAAATTTCTTGTTGTTTTCTCCTTAGAGAATCTCTCATACCTTGCGATTTCGGACCATTCAAACATATACATGATTATATTTGAGATCATAAATTCGGCCTTCCTACTACAACAAATAAGCATGATACAGAGAGAATGTGATAAGTACTGAGTGTGGAAGAGCTCACTATCAGCTAGAAGGATGGAAGGGAAGCAGGCATTTATTAAGCACCTATTATTTTTGAGGCACTATGCTAAGCACTTTACAAATATGATCCTTGCAATAACTCTGGGAAGCTGGTGCCATTATTATCCTAATTTTATAGATGAGGAAACTGAGGCAGATGGCTGAGAGACTTGCCAAGGGTCATATAAATAACATATCGAATGCTGGATTTAAACTGAAAGGTTGGATTTAAACTTCCTGACTCCAGGTTGGCCGTTGTGCTACCTAGCTGAGATAAGTGGGGGTGGGGGGTGGGGAGGAGGAAGTGGGGTGGTAATCAGGGAAGGTTTCATGGAGGAGGAGGCATCTGAGCTGGGGTCTTAATGGAAGAGAAGGATTTCAACAGGTGGAAGTGAGGAAAGTGTGCTTTTTAGGAATGAGAGATAATAATAGTTAGCACTTACGTAGCATTTTAAAGCAAAATGCTTTGCATATGTTATCTTATTTGAACCTCACAACCCATGAGAGAGAGATGTTATTATTATCCCCATTTTACAGATGAGGAAATGGAGGCGTAGGGAGGTTTAAGTGACTTGGACAGGTCATCCAACTTGTAAGTATCTGAGGCAGCATTGGAATCCAGGCCTTTCTGACTGAGTCCAGCACTCTATCCGCTGTACCTCTCAGTTGTCTGCAGAAGTGTACAGATGTAAGGAGACTGTTGGATGAATCACAAACTCACAGAATCTGGGAGCTGGAAGGGACTTCAGTGGTCATCTTGCTGAGAAGCAACATGTTCTAGAGGACAGAATAGTGGGCTTGAGTCGAGAAGACCTAGATTTGAATCTCACTTCAGACACAATAGCTGTGGATGAGTTATTTAACCTTTCCAGACATTAGTTCTTCATCTGTATTGTAAGTCTGCACTCGACAGCCTCTAAGGTCCTCTCTGGTTCTAAATCTGTGATTTGATGATCTAGTCCAACTCACTCATGAAAGAAACCCCCCCCCCCCAGTAACATACTCAACAAGTTGTTGTTCATGAGATGAGGGATGAGAGGAAATTGGGAATAGGTGGGGGTCTCCTGACTCCCACTCCAGAGCCCTTTCCACCATATCACACTTCCTCAGCATCTTCGTGATTGTTGTTTAGTCCTTTCTCAGTCATGTCAGACTCTTTGTCACCTTTTGTCACAAAGATACTGGAGTGGTCTGCCATTTCCTTCTCCAGCTCATTTTACGGATGAGGAAACTGAGGCAAACAGGGTTAAGTGACTTGACTAGGGTCACACAGCTACTAAGGGTATGAGGCCAGATTGGAATTCAGGTCTTCCTGACTCCAGGCCCAGTGCTTTATCCACTTCTATGTCTTATGACAAATAAACAAAGTGCCATATGAGCAGGTGTGGAGTCAGGAAGACCTGAGTTCAAATATGACCTCAAATACTTACTGGCTGTGTGACCCTGGGTAAGTCATTTAAACCTGCCTCACTTTCCTCAGCTGTAAAATGGGAGAATTGTAACAGCACTCATCTCTCAGGGTTGTTGTGATGATCGAATTAGATATTCGGAAAATGGTTGACATAGTGCCTGGCACATAGTAGGTACTTAATGCTTATTTCCTTCCTTCCTCCCTTCTTGGCACAAACAAATGTTACAGAGGATGGATCCTTGCTGGAGGTGATCAGGGAATCACCTTGTGGAAGAGATGGCTTTTGAGTTGGGAGAACCAGCTTGATTAATAAAAATTAATAAAAAAATGTTTTTCATCAATTAGATTTTAATAGATAAAAGATGTATGTCTCTGTGTATCATTCTAGGGAGAGTGGATGGATGGTATACACAAAATACACAGGAGCAGGAAAAAGTGATTCATATTTGGGGAATGGTGAATAGTTCAATTTGGCTGGAACACATGGCATTTAAAGAAGATTAGTGTGAAAAGAAACTGGGCAGAACCTGGCAGGTGGTGCATGCCAGGTGGATGAGTGAGGTCTTTATTCAGCAGGCAATAGAGAATTATTGAAGGTTTCTCCACCAGCCAGTGCTGGGATCATGCATTAGGGAGGCTCAGCTAGTAGGAAGGGAAGGATGAATTGTAGAAGGAGAACTGGAGACACTGATAGCACTTCCTACAATAATCTGGGGAGAAGTGATTTAAGGCGTACAATAGTGGTGGCTGTAGCAGGCGAGAAGAAGGAGTCTGCTATGGAGGGTTCTGCCAAAATTGTAAAGGGCTGGGATTGTAACTTTTGGTCAGCCCCTGCAGATTATTACTCTAGTCCAGGGGTGGGGAACCTGTGGCCTTTTAGGTCCTTCAGCCTTTTGACTTAATCCAAATTTTACAGAACAAATACTTTTATTTTTATATTGTCCACTTTTATATTATTTTAAAATGAATGTATTTAAAATACCAAAGAATAAAATAAGATTCAATGAAATAATCCTCTCAGACTGATCAGTACAATTAGAACTTTAGGGAGCCATAAGGGCTAAATTGGTGGCTGCTATGCTCATTATTTAGTTCTAACTTCCCCTGCCTGACTGGTGCCACTACCACACAAGGCTGGTTGGTGAGAGTTCATGGGGATCTAGTACGCCAGTCTGTTATCAGCTTTTGAGAATGGTGCACTGTTAAGATATACAGGCAATGGGGCATAGAAATCTATCTTGCCCTACAAGAAAGTAAGGGAAAAGGGGATGGGGGGAGTGGGGTGACAGGGGAGGGCTGACTGGGGAATGGGGCAATCAGAATATATGCTATCTTGGAGTGGGGGGGAGGGTAGAAACGGGGAGAAAATTTGTAATTTAAACTCTTGTGAAAATCAATACCGAAAACTAAAAATATTAAATAAATGAAATCTGAGAATGGTGCACTGTTTCTGTTTGAAGTAGAATTTGTGAATAGTTGCACAGCTCAACTGCATTTTTTAATTCTGTCTGCTTAACAGTCCATCATGTCAAAAAAGATCAAGAGAATGCTGAAGGAAGAAAACAGGTTTTTAATGAGGTTTGGGATTTGCAGTATTTTCTTGTTTCTGCTAAAGATAAGATGATTTGCTTGCTTTGTGATGCTGCAATATCAACATTAAAGAAATTCAGTGTTCATCAGTATTATAACACTCATAAGAACCACAAATATTTTAAATTAGAGGGAGAGACGTGAAAGGTTGAATTGCAGAAATTAAAAGATGAAAAGCAAAAGCAGAGACAATTCTTTCAAGCAGAATTATAACCTGGAAATAATGCCACTAAAGGTAACTTTTAAAGTAATCTATGTACTCAGGTGGGAAAAGGGAAGCCATTCAGTGACATAGAAATTGGCAAAGACTGCATTGTCGAAGTTGTGGGATGCTTAGACCCCTATAATGCTTCAAAGTACAAACAAATGCCTTTTCCAAGGAGAACCAAAGCTGATCGGCAGCATGAATTAGCCTTCAACTTAACAGAACAACTTCGTGCAATACTTCAAAAGAAAAACATATGTTATTCAATCACTTTGGATGAAATCAATTAATACTACTGATGGCACAGGTTTTATACTTGAAGTCATAACAGAAGACTTCCTTTGCTGCAAAGAGTCGCTCACTTTGGGCACTCTTGAGAATAGAACACAGGCAATAAATATCTTTAACAACTTTCAAGAAAAATGTTGTGAAGTTGGACTGAAGTTGGTGAATTTAGTGAGTGTATGTACAGACGGTGCACCATTCCATGATAGGAAAACATGAAGGGTTTATTGCACAGATTAGAAAAAAAGTATTAACTGATTCAGATGCTCTCATTTCTTTTCGTTGTATTTTGCATCAGCAAAATCTCTTGTGCAAAGGCCACTATTTTAAGTGACACTTTGCAACAAGTTATAAGTATTGTTAACTATATTTGTACAAATGCAACACAGTATCCTCAGTAAAGTTGAACGAGGTATTCAGGGTGGATTTGCGGAATCATTCTAAAGTACACTGGCCGTTGCAGGGACAGGTGTTAGCCAAAATTTTGTCTCTGCGAGAACAGATTGTTAAATTTTATGAAGAACAGAATCAGCAATATGAATTATTGAAAGAAAATTTCTATAGGAAAGTTGCATTTCTGTGTGATATGATGTCAAATCAAAAAGACTTGAATATTTCTTTGCAAGGTAAAACTAAGTCTATATATATGATATGTAGCAAAAAATCCAAGCATTTAGAAAAAAAAAGCAATCTTTTTTCAAAACATTTCTTCAAAAGGAAATTTCAGATGAACATTTTCCCGTTAGCAAAGGTCACTGATGAGCAGGCTGACATATATGAATCATTTGAAGAATAGGCAGACATTATAGACCTATTAATTGGAGAATACAATGAAAGGTTCACTGACTTTGAGCATCATGACATGACACTCAAATTAGCATTTCTGCCTCACCTAAAGAACTACAGATCGAATTGACTGAGCTCTCACCAGATGACATTTTAAAGTCATTGCTCGATGCTAAGAAAGATCCAATTGAAAAATGGAAAAATGCAGTAGGGTACCCATGCCTTTGGCAACAGGCCCAAAAAACGCTTTCGTGCCTTTCAACCACTTGTTGCTGTGAATCTACATTCTCCTACCTAACCCAAATTGAGGCACCATAAAGATCACAACTGACTGATGCCCATCTAGAAGATCAACTTGTAAGAGATGGGGAGACGGGTTTTGTTTCCGCAGAGCTGAAGGTGTCCTTCTCCCCCTTTCCCACCCCAGTTTTAGCAGAATGCAAGTCTGGTGACTGATTGGAACTACTTCCAATCAGAGCTCTGATCTAGCAGAAACCAGGCCTCAGGTGGGTCAGGTGAAAGGTCATAGGCTTGTACATATGATTAAACAAGCCATTTGAGGACGGCATGACGAAGGCAGTCAGTAGGTTGTATCTGGCCAATGAAGAGCCTGTCGGGAGATACGAAGGGAAAGTCAATAAAAGGACTGGTGTCCATCTGAGTCCTTTGTACTCTCCTGGACTCTGTTCGGGGCATGTGCCCATTTATTTAGACCGAATAAATGTAAAACATAATTAGAACACCGTGCTTGGGTGATGTCCTTTCTCATGAGAAAGCAATAAAATTCCTTTCTACTTTTTACCCTGAGAAGCCTCTGAATTTAATTTGGGGAAGGGTTGCTGTCCCACACAAACTGAAACTGTGGACCTCCATGCTGCAACCAAATATTCAAATGCTTTCCAATACAAAGCAGACACAACAAAGTCATTAAAAGGTTAGTTAACTTTAAAATTAACAAATAGTTTTCATTTTTGAAATTAGTAAGTACATAGTAGTTCAATTTTTACAAAATAATGCACATTTTAAAATATATCTAATTGAAGTTTCTTGAATGCAGCCTTATTTGATATAGCTAAATATTAATGCGGTCCTCCAACAAGAAAGGGTTCCCCACCTCTGCTCTAGACACATTACTCTACCTTGCCCAATCTAAAGACAAAATAATAACGATAATGATAGTAATAACTGGCATTTCCATAGTGCTTTTTTGTAGCACTTCACATATATTATCTCATTTGATCCTCACTACAACCTTGTATGTTAGACACTGTTATTAACCTCAATTTACAAATGAGGAAACTGAGTCAGAGACTTCCTTAGTGTCATAGCTAATAAGTATCTGAAGGAGGATTCTGAACTCAGGTCTCTCTGCCTCTTGGCACTCTGTCTACCAAGCCAACTTTTGGTCAATTCCCTGACTCAGCAGATGATGTTCAAAATACTTAGCCTGGGATTCAAGATCCTATAAATTCTGGTTTCAACCCACCTTTCCAGCTTCATGTCCCACTCGTAGCCTGCATGATTTCTCTAGCTCAGCCTACTATGTGAATACCAATCTCCTTATGTATTTTCCTTTGCCTACAAAGTTTTCATTTCCTCTTTTAAATTCTAAATCTTTATCTAATTTCTGTTGTTGTTTTACAGTTGTGTCCAACTCTTCATGACTTTATTTGGGGTTTTCTTGGTAGAGATACTGGAGTGGTTTGCCATTTCCTTTTCCAGATCATGTTACAGCTGAGGCAAAGAGGGTTAAGTGACTTGCCCAGGGTCACACAGCTAGTAAGTGTCTGAATCTGGATTTGAACTCTGGTCTTCCTGACTTCAGGCCTGGTGCTCTATCCATTGTGCCATCTAACAGCCCTTCATCTAAGTTCTGTCATTCATTTAAGACATAACTTTAAAACTCCTTGCTCCATAAAGTCCTGAGTTCAAATCCTACCTCTGACAATTACTACCTTGTGTGACCTTGGGCAAATCATTTAGCCTCCTAGGGCCTCAGTTTACTTATTTATAAAATGAGGTGGTTGAACTTCATCTGAAAGTATCTGAAATTCCTTCCAGCTCTAGATCCATGATCCTATGTCTCCCATGTAAGATTTCCTTATTCTTCTGAGAACAAAGACAGAGCAGAGTTTGAAAGGCTGCAGCAATGGGTTTTCTTTTCTTTCTTTCTCTTGTTCTTTTTCTCTTTCTTTTTTCCCTCCCTCTCTCCTTTCTTCCATCCCTCTCTGTTTCTCTGTCTCTCCCTCTCTTTCTTTCTCTTTCTTTCTTTCTTTCTTTCTTTCTTTCTTTCTTTCTTTCTTTCTTTCTTTCTTTCTTTCTTTCTTTCTTTCTTTCTTTCTCTCTCTCTTTCTTTCTATCCATCTCTTCTCTCTCTTTTGCCTTTTCATTGTTTAGGGAAGTTCTTTGTTTATTGTCCCAGTGTTATCAGACCATCTATGTTAATGTTTGTTCCTGGCTGGTTGAATGTCCTCTCCCCCCACCCCCTCCACCTCCTAACATGAGAGTTAAGAATGACTGCTATCTGTGGAAGGGTGAGATTTCTCTCCTTCCCAGCCTCAGTCTCACCCTTAGCGAAGAGGATTGCAGCCCACCCAGCTGGACTGTAGCCTGGTCTTCACGTTGGACAGGGCCAGGAGATGGGAGGGGAGTTCCTGCATTCCATCACTTCTCTCATTTTGTCTAGACCAGCCAGGCTTGGGGGTGGCCTTTAGCCTGTGGACTCTGGGCCTGGCACAGGAATAAGGCAGTGATGGATAGCATTAGCTTCAGGGTAGGTCTTGGTCAGGATGGAAATGAGGTGCCCCGGCAGCCAATGGGATCTTGCCACTGGCCAATGCTGAATCACTGGGGAGTGCGTTGGAGAGAGCCCCTTCAGGGGCTTCCCACTGCAGAGAGGAAGCAAGCAATAGTTATCTTACAGGTCTTTGGGTGGAGTTTGATAGTTGTGCCAAAGTTGGGCTGGCACTGCTTCTCTTCTTCTTCTTCCCCTCCTACTAAAGATATTTCAGATCTCTGCTGCTCTGTCCTCTTGGGCATAGAGCAATGGCCCAGGTTCCTCCCTTAGGCTGAGGCCTATGATTTACATCAGCTATGAATACCATGATGTATGGACTTGGAACTCTCTGTAAGAGAGAACACAACATTTTCCAGGATTGTTGCCCAGTGCCAGCTCCTAGTAGCTCATTTTTTAAAGACATCCTCTATCATCTCTCTTTAATGAGTATTTTCATTTAATGATGCTGGGATCCAAGGTGCCAGGCTCCTCCAGGGGCTGCCAGGAGGCATTATGGAAGAGAGATTCTTGGGCCCTTTCCATCTGACACAGTTGCCAAGAATGCTCCCAGGGAAGAGAGATAGGCCCGGGACACCTTCCTTCCCAAGTAGCTGTCAGAAGGAGCTAATTTATGTTCCTGGAGGGTTTGGTGATTGATGCCTAATAACTGACCCATTCTGATCTTTGCAAACTTTAAAGTACCACATAAATGTGAATTAATATTTCATATACACACGTGTCTAGGAACCAACATTAAGATTTGGGGTCAGCTGTCCAACTTCAAGACTAGGAACATATTGGGGAAGAGGATAGGTTAACATATGAGTTAATAATGAAAGGACTTATGGGCAGCCACAACGATCATTAGGTTGTGCTAGAGTGGGAGGTAATAATTCACTTGATGTGCCAGAGCATTTCAGTCCTGGTACCCACACCTCATCAGTATTTCTGCCCCCGGGCACCTCCCTCTGATTAGAGGCTGGGAGTGGAGGGCTCCTCCCAAAACTTTCATTTAAAGAAGGTCCCCAGGCCATCCATCTTTTCAATTTCTACCCCACTTCATTTCTTGGTACTTCTTCATCCCATCCCCTCCATTTCTAGCTTTTCAGCTTTCTTTTGAGTATTGTCTTTCCCTATTACATTCTTGAGGACAGGAGCTATCTCTCATGTTTGTATCGTCAGCACCTAGCATAGTGCCCAGAAGCATAATAGGCACTTAATAAACGTTTACTGTTTGACTGAGTGACTCTGGACACGATGAAGGAAAGGAAGCACGACTGATTAGGAGGGTGGTGAATTCGATGTCTTCTTGAGGATTCTGGGAAATTAAAGTAGAGGTTTTTGGGGTGGCTTCCCCTAGCTTTTGCTTCTTCTTTCCCTATAAAGACTGACATCTATATTGCCTGGCAGTCAATAGGCATTTACTATTTTTTTAACCATTTATTACTATGTGCTGGGGAGACAAAGAAAGGCAAAAACACTTTTTAACATAGGTCATAAATTATCTAAAGAGGAAATTAAACCCAAGTCTTGCTGACTCTAAGTCCCATGCTGGGCATCCAACTGCAACTGCCCTACTTCTCCATTGTCCCTCTGTAGGGTGTGGCCAGCACCCTCAGGTCTGCCAATCAGATCCAAGAGATTTGGGAGCTTGGGAGAGGGGAGTGGAGGGAGGCTCCAAAGGAGAAGTATTCCATTAGAACAAGGTTCTTAACCTTTTTGTGTGTGTCATAGACCCCTTCATCAGTCTCATGA
Organism: Phalanger gymnotis; assembly: GCA_028646595.1. NCBI lineage: Eukaryota > Metazoa > Chordata > Mammalia > Diprotodontia > Phalangeridae > Phalanger > Phalanger gymnotis. The sequence continues at coordinate 9,186 of JAQQSZ010014060.1, forward strand.
AACATATAGTCCCCTTCTCAGAATAATGTTTTTAAATAATTGAGGGGAATGCTGCATTTTGGCTACAGGTTAATGCAAATAAAATATATTTTTTTAATCTAAATTTGTGGAGGTCTGGGACTTTAAGGCTCCCTTAGGGCACTGTGGGCCCCAGGTTAAGAATCTCTACATGAGATTCTTTAGGACTGGGGCCAAGTTTTTGCTTTTTTTTTTTCTGGTATTTGGTACAGAACATGTTCAATAAATGCTTGCTGACCGACCCATGGTGACCTGGGGCAGATCAGGGCAGAGAGAGACCTGCTGTATCTGATCATCTCTAGATGTCCTTTTCCTGCTCTGACTTTCTGCTTCCCTCTTCTCCTCTTCCCATGGAATAGTAAGAAATCAGCCCTGAGTGACTGCACGTAAGCACAGTTTAGGGAAGGTGGGGGGTGGGGGTGGGGAACTTGGGGGATGGGCATGCTCTGGAAAAGTCTACTGAATATACAGCCAAAGGGCTTGCTCCAGTTCCTGCCTAGTCTAGCTAGAGAATGTGGCACTTGGGCATCAGGTTGGTGTGAGCCACACCCTCTCCTAGCACGGGCCCAGAGCAGCAGCTGGGCTCCTTCCTCCTCAACCATCTTCTCCCTCCTTCCCTGTCCCCCCCCCCCCCCCCCCCCCCCCCCCGGCCAAAGATTTTGGCTCCAATTTCTAGTTAGGCTGGTTTTTCCTCCCTGGGGGCTGTAAAAGGACAGTGGGAGCCTTGCATGAATGACATCATCAGCTCCCCTTCCCCTGGGTCTGTTGTCTCTTTCTTCTGGAAATGACATCGATCTGTTGGGAAGGTGGGGTGAGGGCAGCCCCACCCACAGCACACAGCCAGAGTGTAACAGGTAACAGGTCACAAGGACAGGCCTGGGGATAGGAAGGGGAACCTCTAGGGCATACTGGGGGACTTGCAAGACAACAATGGGCTGTAGGCTGGGGTGCTAGCACCCTTGAGGGGGGAGCAGAGAGAAGAAGGAACATAGAAGTGGCCTGAAGCCTCTGAACATTCTACATGTTGTCCTGCACTGAGTGCCCAGTGTTCCAAAACCTGGACAAACAGTGCTCCGGCGACAAAGACCAGAGGCTAACCTGTGATTTCCAGAGGGAGCAGAAGTCTACGGACATGAGTACAGAGAAATGAATGAATAAATGAATGAATGAATGAACGAAAAAGCATTTAGTAAGCATATGCTATGTGCCAAGGGCAGCAAGGTGGTGCAGTGGATAGAGTGCTGTGCCTGAAGTCAGGAAGACCTGAGTTCAAATATGGCCTCAGATACTTACAAGCTGTGTGACCCTGGGCAATCCACTGAACCATGTTTGCCTCAGTTTCCTCATCTGTAAAATGAGCTGGAGAAGGAATGGCAAACCATTCCAGTATCTTTGCCAAGAAAATCCCAAAATGGGGTCATGAAGAGTGGGACACAACTGAATTACTGAACGATAGCAACATGTGCCAAGTGTGGTGCGAAGCACAGGGGATACAAACATGCACAAAGGTGCATGCGTACATGTGAGTGTGTGCATTCACTTGAAGCCTGGAGGACACCATGAAAGACAAATGTAGTTGCACTGAAGAGTGAAGAGCAGTAATGTAGAATGGTGTTGGAAAGGCAGGTCGTGAAGGGTTTTAAATTCTTCCCTTTGATCCTAAGGGTGATAAAGGGCAGCTAGGTGGTGCAGCGGATAGAGCGCTGGGCTTAAGGTCAGGAAGACTTGAGTTCAAATCTAACTTGAGACACTGACCGCCTGTGTGACCCTGGGCAAATCGCTTAGCCTTGTTCGACTCAGTTTCTTCATCTGTAAAATGAGCTGGAGAAGGAAATGGCGAACTACTCTAGTATCTTTGTCAAGAAAAACCCAAATGGGGTCACAAAGAGGCGGACACAACTGAATCACTAAACGACAAGAAGAAGGCTAATAAAGGGCTGCTGGAGTTGATCGTTCAAAGAAATGAGATGGTCAGAGATGGCTTCAGAAATATTAACTTGGCACCTGCGTGTGGACATACATAGAGAGTTGGTGCAGGGAGACTAAGTAGAAGGTTATTGTAACAGTCCAGGAAAGGGATGAAGAGGGTCTGAACTAGGAAGGTGGCTTTGTGAGCAGAGATGGGGGGACAGATGCTCTGGAAATAGGACCAAAGATTTGGCAACTGATTGATATATAGAAGAGGAAGACTGAGGAGTCAAGGGTGAGGACTTGGAAAGACGGCGGTGCCCCTGACCTTTGGAGGATGTGAATTGTCATCCTTATGTTCACACTTCCAGGACCTATGATTTGTGAGAACTCCTTCTATCAGCAGATCTCAGAGCGCCTATGATTTATTATCTTGGAGAGTTACCTGAGGATTGAATGATTATTAGCCCAGAGTTTCATAGCTGTTATCAGTGAAGCAG
>JAQQSZ010014061.1:0-11610 GCA_028646595.1 Phalanger gymnotis
AAAAAAAAAAGAAAAAGAAAAACATCTGACCCACAGGCTCCTTGCTTGTGCCTTTATCTCAGGACTTTAGCTAGCTCCTCATGACAACAACTGGAAAATGCAAGCAATATGACTTCAATATTGAACATTCACTGACAAAACTCATGGGCTTTTAGCCAAAGCAACGAAGAATCATATAATCATAAGAGGGGAGTCAGACTACTTCCAAATCATGGATAGACTCGCCCCTGCCCCTGCATCCAAAAGATGACCCTCCAAAGTCTGGAACCATTTCTACTCAGCAGGCTTTAAAAGCCATGATTTCCTATGGTAGTTTTCCCTGCTCACAAAAACCAATGCCCTTGAGAACAAAGACAGTGAGTGTTTCCTTTCAGGACTAAGGTTAAGGAAATATTATAAAACAAGGAAATGATGGCAAAAAAGAGAATTTACTTGCTAATCATTTTCAAATGCTATTGCTCCCAAAAGACAGGAAAAATAAATCCACATATTATAACATAAATTCAAGAATCAACTATATGCTTAATGAAACAAATTCCATTACATTGTTGGTAGGACTGAAGAATGGCCTTTCAAGAGACTACCAGCAATCTGACGACATCCAAAAAGAGTCATAAAACTAACCATATATTTTACTCCAGCCATTGTGACTTTATTCAAATAATGTTACTAGGAGAAAAGAAGGCTCTACCTATACACGAATGTTCCAAATACCTCCTATGTATCCAATGGTTGGGAAATAGCTAAATGAATTATGGTATGTAAATGTAATATATGTAATGTTGCATCATAGAAAGTAACAGACATTAAAAATGCAAAAAAATAGAAAGACCAAAATGAAGCTGACTACAATCACATGAATAAAAATCAAATTTTGAAGTGCCAAGACTGACTCTTACTGCCTCCCTCACCCCATCTCTAAATAGTCCAGCAGACATATACTTGTCAGTCTGCTTTTGAAAAAGACTTGATTGGGGGCAGCTAGGTGGTGCAGTGAATAGAGCACCGGCCCTGGAGTCAGGAGGACCTGAGTTCAAATCCGACCTCAGGCACTTGACATATTTACTAGCTGTGTGACCTTGGGCAAGTCACTTAACCCCAATTGCCCTGCCTTCCTCCCTCAAAAAAAAACAAACAAAAAAGACTTGATCTAAATTGAGGGAAATCCAATCCAATTACATGCCAAGAGAGGAGAATGTTATGGGCTTGGGGAGATGAGAAGATCATCAGGTCAGACGTGGAAAACACTAATTCACAGCAAGGGTAAATGTAAAGAAACCTAGAAACTTACCACATTGTGAGCTTCATCAAAGATCACTACTGTCCCTTTAAGGTCAATGTTGTGTGCCCTTCGTGTCTGCAAAAGCAAAGTTAAGGAAAGGGAATGCATGAGGCTGGAGGTAGATGAAACAGAAACTAAACTCAACACCCACATGGAGTTGTGAATGACTTCTTTGGGAAAAGTGTATTCAAAAGGTTTGGACTGACCAGTCTTTCAGACGAAACGGAATTGCTTTGGGGAAGCAGAAAAATAAGAGAAAATCGAGAGGCCCATGCTGAGGAGATGCTCAGAAGCACACCACACACTCTGCACCTGCAGCAAGCACTCTGGCTTCTCCCAGCTGTCTTCTTTTGTTTCCTACTGTTACTGAAGAATGGCAGGGTTTTTCCCTCTTGTTGTGGTCTTGGTGGAAATGAAGTTCCAGAGCATACTGACCCAAATGATGCAAAGGTTTCCTTTCTGCTTAGGTACCAAGTGACCACAATCTTTTTGACAAAACAAATATTTGAAGACATATAGGACTGCTCTAGAAAAGGACCTTTCCCAATAGCTTGGCACTGTTCGTGCTGTCACAAAATGATTGATGTACAACTTTGGTATATTTAAGCCTCTGCCTGGCACAGTCCCAGGCTCTTGGCAAACAGTAAAGTCTGAGCAGATCTTTGTCCAGCGCTGCTATCAATCAGAGGGTTTACAAGTTTTTTACTCCTGTTCTTTGTGGCAGTGAAGGTACAAAGGACCCTAAGCCAAACAATGCATTTAGCTAAGGTAAAATACGTACCTGAAACATCCCTTCCCTTTAACCTTTTATACCAGGCTTAAGTCACTAAAAGTCAATAAGGAAATAAATATTAATACAAATAATGAAGTATTACCTTGGAGTCCAACAGATAGTTGTATGGCATAAAAATTATGTCTGCTTGCTGCTTTAGTGTCCGAGACAAATAATAAGGGCAGACTCTGTTTAAAATGAAAGAACAGGGAATCAGGTACTAACACCACTCAGAGAAAGATGAGAATGCACTTTCCTTTTCTTGATTACGCTCAAACTCAAGGGACTGGACATGTGAACTGGATTGACCTCTTGAATAAGGAAATTCCTTTACAAATTCACCTTCTCCACAACTTAGAGTTTCCTAGGAGAGGCTGGGACATTCCCAATGGAGAGAATGGGCAGATTAGCTTTGAAGATAGAAGACAAAAGCCCAACTCATAGATGCTTCTGCATGTCAAGAGATCACATAAGAGGAGAAGAACTGGAAAGCCACACAGATCAAAAGTAACATTTTAGTTTTCTCAAATAGGGATCCGGGAACAACACTGGGCTCCCCAACAAGTCTGTAACACTCTAAGTCTTCAAAATAATGTGGCCGCAGTTTTATAATTCTCAACCTTCTTTCTGAAGAGCTTTACTTGCAGGAAGGTAAAGACCTTCAATGTAATCAGGTAACATTGGATCTCTGGCTAATAATCCTTTATGTTGTTTTCTGAGATAGACAAGAGTCCACAAATAAGGAGAGGCAGCATCAGAACTGACTACTCTACAACAAAAAGGACTCAGCTGGGTCCTGATGTACTCAAAGACATTAGCAAAACCTCGAATAGGGTAAGAATTGGCAGAGGTCTGGGCTATAAGCTGAAAGGACTTCTGAGAAGAGCCACGAGGGAGCTCACACAACTCCAATGCTGCCTCCTTGGCAACTTCTCATCATTGTTACAAAGTCCCATTATCTACAGTAATGTTAACCCTGTGGTAGGTAGCAGGAACTGTGTGAAGGCTCAAATCAGCCAGCCTCCCTCTGCTTCTCACGAAAGCTGGGAGTGGGGGGAAGCAAAGGGGATTCTTACTTGTGCTTGTTGCCACTTTTAACCAAATCTTCAATATCCAAGATGGAAGTGGCCAGCTCCTTCTCTGTGCTCTTCTCTGTGAGGATACAGCCAAGAATGAATAAAAGTCTATCTTTCACGTAAAGGTTTCATGAATTCTTGAGTCAATCCTGAAGCCCCAAGGACAGAGATCATTTCGTAAGCTGGGTAGTACAGCTTCCCAATAGCAAGGTGCTCTGGGATAGTACTTAGGGCAAAAATACAATACCTAGCACAGTGTACTGCCAGCACAATTATAACTCCCTCGGGGAAGTCTCAGGAGCATCAGCGAAAGTCAGTGGGAACAAAGAATATACACATCCTATACCTTAGCATGAGTCCTCCCATTCTAGGCATATACCAAAACTCAGTTAGATGCCAACCAGGTGAGGACACAAAGCCAACCTTTTCTCAGGGTACCAATACAAGCAGAATAGCTAGCTGCTTTTCACCTCCATCCCTAGGACAAACTGCCTGGTGTCAAAACCTAGGGAGGCAGGAATGCCAAAAGATCTCAAAGTGGGCTGAGTAGGAATGCCCGCTGGCTGAGGTCTTATTTAGCCTTATGTGATGGAGTAGGCAATAGGAAAGTGGCTCACTCAGAGATTCAGGAAGAGCAGGGGAGGGTAAACAGACCTATCTTTTTCCCTTTCATCATCCCTCACTCAAGCAGCCAGTTGGTTCAGTGGACAAAGTGCCAGTTCTGGAGTCAGGAAGACTCATTTTCATGAGTTTACATCTGGCCTCAGACACTTACTAGCCATGTGACCCTGGGCAAGTCGCTTAACCCTGTTTACCTCAGTTTCCTCATCTATAAAATAAGCTGGAGAAGGGCCACTCCAGTATCATTGCCAAGAAAACCCCAATTGTGTTACATCTGAAGAGTTGGACACATCTGAAAAACAACTGAAAATCCCTCACTCAACCTGAAGATAATCTTCACCTCCTTTTCAAACTATCATGAAGACAGCAGTTGCAATAGAGACAGTCATCAGTCAGAATGAACTGTTAGGCTGCAATATGGAGATTAATTCACTTCTTCTTGATTTGTCCTCTCTTACCAATTAAAATAAATTCTGGTGTCTTTAAACATAAAATAAAAAATTTCAGAAGCAATACAGCATAGAAGAGTTTAAGGAACAATCATAATCTGTAGCTATAACCAGAGCTAAAAGGATCAATGAGATGAGATTAGCCACATAGCAGTGTGAGGATGCATAATCGCCCTACTATCCCAAGCCTGATTATTGCATGTACTGTGGAACAAACCCAGGGAATACAAAAGGGACCTGAGGAGGAACGACCTAGCAGAGAAACAGCCTTGCCACAAGGAGAACAAAGAAAGTGAAGGACCATGACTTGGAAAACTAAAGAAAAGCAAGGCGGGGGAGGGGTGGGGGCAGGGGTTGTCCCGTAGTAAGGGTCAACCCTCAATCCATCTAGTTTAAGAAAAGGGACAAAACCAGGATGGAGAAACCAAGAACAAACCTTAGAAAAATTTATTAGATTATGTAATAGTAATTTCAAACAGACCTGGGGTAAGGAGGACCTTGATGAAGTATAGTGCTGAGATAAGAATGCTGATTCAGTGATCCTGACCCTGCTACCTTTACTCACACCTTCTTCTATCTTAGGTGGTGATCATCCCAGGCCAAGTATACGATCAAAAACTCTGAGCTGAGAAAGCTCTACATCTGGGAGAATATACCTGAAAGTGCTAATTCTAGTTGACAATGGAAATTAGGCATCAAAATCTTTATGTTAAGCTGCCAGGGATTCAAGGTGAAAAGCCTCACTTAAGCATATGAAACACAGCTTCTGACTCACTATAGGCCCTATGGTTGGGGCTTGGCAGTTACAAGAAGGTACCAATATACAGAAGCTGCAGTAACCACACCACTACTGCCTATTTAATCTTTTTCTGAGTTAGAAGTCCTTAGATAGACTGAGCCCTTTAAAATAACAGTCCTCCCATCAGAAGTGTGGCATAGGCTTTCCAGGCATTTCCTTGCCACAAGAGCAGCTAGCATTTACATCAATGAGTTCTCTGGTTTGGTCCATTCCTAGTACTAGGATCTTAATTCCAGTGGCAAGAATAAGCAAACACTTATTACCTCCTACATGAGCCCTGCTCTCACCCCAAAAAAAAAAAATCCCTCTGCTCCTCCAGAGCATGATGGGCCTAAAACATCTCTAAGGCTCCTAGAATAGGGAGACTAGGGAAAGGCAGAGACAAGACAGAACAAGGAGAGAAGGTATCCATTCAGCAACACCATAGCAACAGCAGCAGCCAATTGGCATGCTGTGTACTAGAGCTGAGCCAGAGACCAACACAAAGCCTTCCTATTAAGAGTCATTTTTTAACTCCGGCTGGCAAACTACCCAGGGTACACTTCTTTCCCCTTATAATTTAAGATCAACTAATCAAAGAAGCATCTAAAACAGGAGCAAGACGAACAGCCATCTTCTAAAAATCCTAAAATCAAAAGGATTAAGACCTAAAATTGCTTTCTGAAAACAGCTCTCTCTACCTGGCAAGGAGTGGGAAGATCGAACGTGACTTTCCTTGTTCCAAATCACTCACTTTTGCTGTGGACTGACAAGTTAGTTCAGATGGCTCATATATGTGAATGTGAGCTAGAACATGGGAGTGTTTCTCCAACACCAGAACCTTCAGACCATGGGCACCAAGCCTGTTCCAACAAAACAGACTCCCTGGATTCCCCAATTGAGAAATGGTCAAAGGATAGGAACAGGCAGGTTTCAGAGGAAGAAATTAAAGATATCTATAGGCATGTGAAAAAATGCTCTAAATCACTATTTATCAGAAAAATGCAAATCAAACCAACTCTTAGGTACCACATCTCTCCTGTCAGATTGGCTAACATGACAAAACAGGAAAATGATAAATGCTGGAGAGGATGTGGGAAAATTGGAACATTAATACATTGTTGGTGGAGTTGTGAACAGATCCAGCCATTCTGGAGAACGATTTGGAACTATGCTCAAAGGGCTATAAAAACGTGCATACCCTTCGACCCAGCAATACCACTCCTGGGGCTATAACCCAAAGAGATTACACAAGTGGGAAAGGGACCTGTATGTATAAAAATATTTATAGCAGCTCTTTTTGTAGTAGCAAAGAACTGGATATCAAGGGGATGCCCGTCAATTGGGGAATGGCTGAACAAGCTGTGGTATATGAATGTAATGGAATACTATTGTGCTACAAGAAATGGGGAAGATACAGACTTCATAACAACTTGGAAAGACCTACATGATCTGATGCTGAGTGAGAGGAGCAGAACCAGGAGAACATTGTACACAACCACAGACCTATTGCTTCTGTGATGGCTACCTTTGATAGATCTGTCTCTCCTCAGCAATACGAAACTCAAAGACAACTCCAGAGCACTCATGATGGACAGAGCTGGCTACATCTAGAGAAAGAACTGTGGAGTCTGAATGCAGACTGAGGCAAATATTTGCTCTTTTTTTTTCCTCTTCTTTTTTTGGTTTCGTTTCTTCTCTCTCATGATTCATTCCATTGGTCATAATTCTTCTTTACAACTTGACTATTGTGTAAATAAGTTTAATGCGAAGGTATATACAGAATCTATATCAAACTACATGCCTTCTTGGGAGGGGAGGGGGAAGAGAACTCAAGAACATGTAGAACTGAGTGTTGTAAACTAAAAATAAAAAAATCTAATAAAAAATAAAGTTAAAAAACAAAAAAAAACAAAAAACAAAACAAAACAAGACTCCCTGGGAGGTACCTTCAATAAGAAGTTTAACATTCGAGAAGGGAGCCAAAGGGGCCAAGACCAGCAACACTGTGGTCCACGTTACAGTCTTCTTGCCAACCCTAAAAGCTTCTGCTTCTACTCTAGAAACCACAAATGATTTGCAAAAGCAAGCTCTGGTCCAACTGGCCAAATCCAAAGTTTTAGGCATTTAAGAACAGAAAACTGATCTGGCTTAGACTGTTGAGTGATTTGTAAATGTAAGGATATTGACTACCGAGGACCAAAAGGAAAGAATTCACAACAGAAAGATGTTATAAAAAGTTTAAAGGAGTAAGGGTGAAATTAGTTGCAGCAGGAAGAAGAAATAAGCAAAGCAAGAGCTAAGGATAAGCTCTAAAGAATTTTAAAAAGAATTAAAGATAAAAATCCTCTTGCAACATACAACAGGTGTCTGTTAGCTTAAATAATGCTGTTAGAGTGGGGGAAGGAAAAATGGAAAAGAGAGGCAACGCAGATCCAAGCCTCTCTTTTCAGGACATGACTATCTCCTCCTTTCTGGGTGCTTCCATAATTACAGGTCCTAGATGTGCCAGATGAGTAGGAACGGAATAGCCAAGGCTCATTACAGAAAAGCAGCCTGGGCCTGCATAGTTGACAGCCACAGGGGTTCTCTAAGAAGGTTCTTCAACAGATGCAGAAAGGTGTCATGACAAAAGAACCCATTTCTCACTGACCTTGACTTAAACCTCCTGGTTCCTTAATATACTCCCAATTTACCTTTCAAGAGACAGGGACTGAACAGAAAGCTAAACAATTCTCTGATACTCTTGTACCCCTTCCCTCCCCTTCCTTTTTCATCAGGTGGTCTCTTTTCCTATCAGCACCCCCATCTTCTTTGGTTGTTTCTCCCCTATCTGTTTTGTGCTGATTTCTGCATGCATTGAAATCTCCTGATATTTACATCTCCAACAACTGACTCAGCTGTCTCCTGCCCCGCCCCATTCCACACCTTTCTGGTCTTCTGCCAACACTGCTGACGCTCAGCAGCTTCCCAGAAAGCTGAGAGGCTGGCTCTCCTATGCAGCAGCCCAGAGCTGAAGCACTGGTGCAGCAAAGACTTTTAGATTTATGACTGGCAAAGGTTTTTTTCTCCCCAGTAACAGAAAATCTGGCTGGAGCTGGTTTAGGGGCTTGTCCGTAGCCTCTGGCATCAAGAGAAGCAAAAGTTAAGGAGTGAGGGCAAAAGAAAGGCAGCTCTATGCTTTCTCCAGCTGGCCTCCCCTTAACCACAGCTGTGGACATCTATCCAGAGGCAATGACTCCCAGGGGTGAGGTCTCTATAGATTACTTTATCTGGCTGGAAGGGGCATTCCCGGTAGCCCTGATGTCACCTAGGCCAGCCACAATAAGTAGAAAGTAGAGTTACCTCAGTGAGGGCATTGGGAGCCATGGAGCCAAGGCCTTTCCTAAACTAAATGAGGGCCTCAAACGGTTCATTTACTCTATGTGCTGTGGTTTCTGCAACCAAATGCCTAGTATAGGCCTTCCATTCTCTTCCATAAAGAGAATTAGGAAATACCAGTGAGCATACCTCAAGAGCTCCTGCAGAGGAGCTATTTAATTCTAGGCCACAATCATTCTGCATTTTTCAGCTCAGTATCCAAAACCATCAGCATCTTTTTGATAACAATCAACCTTCAACCTGAAAAAGCATTCACCGGGCATTCCAGATCCTTTGCTTCTCCCTCCTGGGATTTACTTATGAACAATATCACCGGTCTTTTATATTTCCACTATGAACTATGTGGATTAGGGCCAGAGGAGGAGAGGAGAGCTAAGGAAGGGAGGAGAGATGGGGACAAGAGAGGTGGAGCTTCCCAACCAACCCTTCTCAAGGACATCCTTGGCACATGCTGCACAGTGGTTTCCCTTTGCCAATTTTTGATCAGGAGATCTGGTCTCTGATATTTCCTGCTATTGTGGCTGGCCTAGATGGCAACGGGGCTGCCAGGATAACACAACTATTGTGAGAAAGACGGACAGTAGGGGTATGTTGGGGTGTGTGTGTGTGTATGTGTAAGGAACTAACAGATGGCTGAACAAGGTGGTATTGATGAAAGGGTAAGGAAGAAAATGTACTCTGGTACTTCCCAACAAGTCTAAAGGAATAACACAAAATGAAAAAGGTTGGAAACAATGTCGTAGATCAGGGCTGTCCAACTTTAGGTTTTTATTGAAACAAGAGACAACATATTTTGATTTGCCATTCTAGTAAGAGCTCTGTGGTAGCTCGGCTTCATTTCCTAAGCACTGGGCTGTATTTTGGACAGCCCTGACTTAGATGAATAGGTCTTAAATATTGGTTAAACTAATGGAGAGCCTTCAGTACTCATTCACCACCACCACCACCAAGGTAGGTAGGTAGAAGCAACTGATGCTTAGACCAAACAAAGAACTCCTGACACAGATATTCCTGCCCAAGCATGTACTCCGACCTTTGTCATGCAACCCTGGAAGGGTTGCAGCCCTGGCTGTTGTCAAGGACTAGGACCGGAGGCCTCCTCAATCCCTGGCAATTCTGCCTTCTGTCACTGCTTATCATCCAATATTAGGGAACTAAAAAAAAACAGCACCATCAACTTCTCCTCATTATTGAATGCCCAAGGAGGCTGGGGGATAGAGGAGTCGGGGTAGGGGCTACTGCTGAAAGAGGATACCCTGCTTCCACTGCCACAATGGTGTGAAGTGGCTAGGGGATGCCTGGGGCTCCTTTACCATGAGGCTCTATCAGAATCATTTTGTTTCAAGAAGTATAACGAAGGCGCCTGATAGCATTTTGCCCAAGATTCATGCCTATCTCCATCATACACCCTTCTCAATCACCATTATCATTAACTCTTCCATTACCTTCACTGACCACCTGAATGAATGCCCTTTCCACCGGTCTATTTTCTTATGGCTAGCAGACTCCTACCGCCTGTTCCCCCAAGCTCCAGAACTCAGAGCTCTTCTCTTGCCAAAGTAAAAACCTCTTTATGCTGTTTCCTCTTCCTGGCCTCAGTTCATCAACCTCTTCAACTCTTCCCTCTCCATTTAATCTCAGCCATCCCCAGGGATAGCGCCCCGACCTTAGCCTTCATCAGCACGCAAAACATTACATCTCTAACCTTGACTGAAATTACATTCTGTGGTCATAATGTCTCATTTCTCCTGTTTCTCTGTAGTCTACTGTTCAGCCTCACTGTGACCTCCAATCACTACCCCCTTCCTCCCTGTTCTAGTGCACCACACCTTTTCTGGCCTTGATTCCCTCTTTTCACAATAAATCATTCAATGCACATTTATTAAATACCTGCTATGTGTCAGGCACCATGCCAAACTCTAGGAATACAAAAAGAGAAAAAAGACAGATCACTGGTAACTTTGCATAGAACAGTTTCGGTAAGCTAGATTGTAAGGGTTATGAAGAGAGTGAGGACAGAAAGTGCAGGCACTTATTGTAGTAGGATTTGCCTACAAAGAGCAGAAGAGATAAAGGATGATAGCAGGGATGGTAGAATCAAGTGAGGGGTTTTTTTTTTCAGGATGGGGAAGACATGAGGATGTCATTGCAGGCAGTAGTGAATGGGCCAGTAGACAGGCAGAGATTGAAAATAAGTGATAACGTAGGGATGACAGAGGGGGCAATCTGTTGGTGGAGACAAGATGGAATAACATTTCTTGAACAGGTTAGACTTGGTAAGGAGTAAGGTAGCTAAATGGCGTAGTAGACAGTACACTGGGTGTGGAATCAGGAAGATCTGAGTTCAGATCTGGCCTCGCTAATTTTGTGACCTTGGGTAAGTAATTATATATATATATGTATAATATACATACATTATACATATATAATGTATATTATATATATATAACATATATTATATATATCTGATGAGCTCAAGCTGAGCCTCAGACAACAATCATATTTATCCATGGAAGTTGGGATTTAGTTAACTTCGGTTAACCTATTTATTCACAGTGTAATAGCAAGAATAGACCTAGTGGTTTTGTGCTTCTAGTGACACAGGAAGGGGAAAGGATAAGAAACACTAGGCCACTCTCAGAAAGGGTGCAGTCCAGGAGAAAGAAGTCCCATACTAGATGACAGCGGTGAGTCACCAAGAAATCATCCAAACTACCAACTAAACCTGGAAGTGCCAGGATGCTCTCTTCAGGTCCAAAAGATCTTGCAAAGATAGAGATGGCCATTTGAGATCTAATAGGTCATGGGCAGAATAATAGAGCTTTTAAGAGAGACCTATCCAGTGATGTCTGCCAGATTTTAACTGGGAAAACATTTCCCTATCTAGAATTTGTATTCCATCTATTTCCTAAAAGATTTACAACGACTGTCAAAGTTAAATACATGGAAAACAAGATAACTGGAAGAGTTCTATCTTTCCTAGTGTTCTAGCCCTTGTGAGGCCACCGGCCACCACTGAGTTTTACAGAGTGGTGAAATAGGCCCACTAAGAATACAAGTGGGGGGGCGGAGCCAAGATGGCGGCTGGGAAGCAGTGACTGGCGTGAGCTCCCCACCAAGTCCCTCCAAAAACCTATAAAAAAATGGCTCTGAACCAATTCTAGAGCTGCAGAACCCACAAAGTGGCAGAGGGAAGCAGGGCTCCAGTCCAGGACAGCCTGGATGGTCTCTGGGTAAGGTCTGTCCCACAC
>JAQQSZ010014062.1:0-11610 GCA_028646595.1 Phalanger gymnotis
GTGAGGTCTGGTAAATGCCACAGCTCAGTAATTCAGGATGCTGGGGCACTCTCTTCTTGACTCGTGGTCTGGTTGGTCCGCAGTCCATGCCGTGCGCGCTGGGCTCTGCTTGGCTCAGCTCCGCTCCCCTCAGCTGTGAGCTGGGAGCTCTGCGAGGGACAGACCTTACCCAGAGACCATCCAGGCTGTCCTGGGCTGGAGCCCTGCTTCCCTCTGCCACTTTGTGGGTTCTGCAGCTCTAGAATTGGTTCAGAGCCATTTTTTATAGGTTTTTGGAGGGACTTGGTGGGGAGCTCATGCCAGTCACTGCTTCCTAGCTGCCATCTTGGCTCCGCCCCCCCTTAACTCCATGTTTTAAAGATGAAGAAATGAAGCCCCAAAGAAGTAGTAACTTGCCCAAGACTGCAAAGTTTGTTAGTGGAAGAATGGGTATTCAGATTCTTCACATTAATCCTCTATTTGGGGATCCACTCAATGTTCTAAGAGTCATCCTCTAGGTTTCTTCATGTTACTTGGGTAACAACACAGCATGCAGACTGTCCACTGGTTGTCCTTCCATCTTGACCAGCCCATCTCCCTTTCTGTTTTCTCTGAATAACACTAATTAATTCAATAATTATTCTACTTCTTATATACCGGTCTTCATTGGTAGTATGCTACAGCCTACTCTTGCCCACCATATACCTATCTATTGCCTTTTGGGTAATCCACAATTTAAGCTGTCCTCTACCATGAAAAATATTGATTTTCATTTACACGAAGTTAAAAACCATCAAGGGAAAGAATCGAGTGGATTACAATTTTCCATTTGCTTTAGTGTTTGTCTTTTTTACTTTCTATAAGTAAAAACAGACTTCATTTGCCCATGAATTTAACCTCCCTTTGAGAATGGAGACTTCTATCTTTTAAAAAACCATGTGGAATTGGTTATTCTTAAAACCTGAACTTTCTTTAATTTATATAAGACATAACATACATTATTCATAGCACTGGGTAGAATTTTACTTTTCCCTCCCCCAAAACTACCTCTTTATTGGATATCAGATAGAGGTAGGAGCCAGGCTTGTTGCTGCTGTTGTTGTTTTTGCAATAAAAGTACTTTGTATGTACTTGAAGCTCTATAATTTGCCCAGCGTTTTCACATTGCATTCATTTATTTTATGCTCATAATAACCCTGTAAAATAAGAGACATAGGTAGGGATGGAGCAGTGGGAAGGATGCTGGAAAAAATTTAACACCCAGGATACCTGCACACTTTTTTTATGTTCCAGTCTCCAAAATTTATTAGCCGCGTGATCTTTTTATAAAAAAAAGATATTTTACATTTTCCTCAATTACATTCTAAAACATATTTTGACCTTTAAAAAAAGTTTTGATTTCCTATTTCTATCCTTCCCTGCATGAGATGGTAAGCAATCAGATATAGGTTATACATGTGCAATCATGTAAAACATTTCCATATTGGTCCTCATATATAAGAAGACTTGAATAAAAGAAAGAGAATGAAGGAAAGAAAGTGAAAAATAGCATGCTTCAGTCTGTGTTTAAACCATATCAGTTCTTTCTTTGGATAGTATGTTTAATCATTAGTCCTTTAGGATTCTCTTGGATCATTGTATTACTGAGAATAGCAGTCATTCATAGTTCTTCATTGAACAGTATTGCTGTTACTGTGTACAGTAGTATACTGGTTCGGTTCACTTCACTTTGCATCAGTTCATGTAAGTCTTTCCAGGTTTTTTTTTTCTGAAATCATCCTTCTTGTCATTTCTTATAGTGCAATAATATTCCTTCACAATCGTATACCACAGCTTGTTTAGCCAGTCTCCAATTGATGGGCATCCCTTCGATTTCCAATTCTTAGCCAGTAGAAAAAGAGCTGCTATAAATATTTTTGTACAAATAGGTCCTTTTCCCTTTTTAAAAAAATGCTTTGAGGATATAGACCTAGCAGTGGCATTGCTGGATCAAAGGGTATACACAGTTTTAAAGCCCTTTGGGTATAATTCCAAAGCGCTCTCCAAAAGAGTTGGATCAGTTCATGGCTCCACCAACAGTGCATCGGTGTCCCAGTTTTCCCACATCCGCTCCAATGTCCATCATTTTTCTTTTTTGTCACATTAGCCAATCTGATGGGTGTGAGGTGGTACCTCAGTTATTTTCATTTCCATTTCTCTAATCAATAGTGATTTAGAGTATTTTTTTTCATATAACTATAGATAGTTTTGATTTCTTTGTCTGAAAACTGCCTGTGTATATCTTTTGACCATTTATCAATTGGAGAATGACTTATATTTTTAGAAATTTGACTCAGTTCTCTATATATTTGAGAAATGAGGCCTTTATTAGAGATTATTGCAAAAAAAATTTCCCCAGTTTTCTATTTTTCTTTTAATTTTGGTTTCATTGGGTTTATTTCTGCAAAAACTTTTAAATTCTATATAATCGGTTATCTATTTTACATTTTGTAATGCTCTCCACGTTTTCTTTGGTCCTAAATCCTTCCCTTAAATCATAAATCTGACAGATAAACTATTCCATGTTCTCCTAATTTGCTTACGGCAAATATGTGTAAATTGTGTACCCATTTTGACCTTATCTTGCTATATTGTGTGAGATGTTGGTTTATACCTAGTTTTTGCCATATTGTTTTCCAGTTTTCCCAGCAGTTTTTTGTCAAATAATTAGTTTTTATTCCAAAACCTTAGACCTTTGGCTTTATCATATACCAGATTACTATAATCATTTATTGTGTCTTGTATGTCTAATCTATGCCACTTATCCACCATTCTATTTCTTTGTTTTTTTGTTTGTTTGTTTGTTTTTTGGAGGGAGAAAGGCAGGGCAATTGGGGTTAAGTGACTTGCCCAAGATCACACAGCTAGTAAGTGTGTCAAGTGTCTGAGGCTGGATTTGAATTCAGGTTCTCCTGACTCCAGGGGCGGTGCTCTACTCACTGCGCCACCTAGCTGCCCCCACCATTCTATTTCTTAGCCAGTACCAGATTATTTCGATCATTACCACTTTATAACCCAATTTGAGATCTGGTATAGCTAGACCACCTTCCTTCACATTTTTTCCCATTAATTCCCTTGATACGCTTTTACTCTTCCAGATGAATTTTGTTATTTTTTCTAGCTCTACAAAATAATTTTTGATAGTTTGATTGGTAAGGTACTGAATAAATAGGTTAATTTAGGAAGAATTGTCATTTTTATTGTATTGGCTTGGCCTACGTATGAGCAATTAATATATTTCCAGTTCTTTAAATCTGACTATTTGACATACTTTTTTAAGTTTAATCTGCATTATTAACACTTTCTAAAGTCCAGATAATAAAAAATTAGTAAATCAATCCATGATTTGTAGCTATTGCCAGTTTCTGACTAGTATATGATCATATTTAAAATTTAGCAATGGGTTCTAGGAAGCTAGTTAGAGCTGGCTCCAGCACATTCATGCATAAGTAGCATAATCTTCAGTTGACAGAGGAGGAGATTGAGGTTGTCTTATAAAATGGCAATGTTGCTGCTTATTTTCTCAAGTTGAAACAACTAAAAGCTTTGAGAATTTCTTAGATCACATGGTGTAAGGTTGCCTTGTATGTAGAATTCATTGTGAAATGCTATAATGACTTTAAAAACCTCTTGATGGAGCCTAATTCGATGTTTACAATGGACTAAAAAATGCTCTCATATTATAGTTAGACCCCTGTGAGGCAGGTAGTAGAAATGACATTGTATCTCTTTTACACATAGGGTAACAAAGGCTCAAAGATTCTCTGGATTGCCCATGCTCACATAGCAAGTAAGTGTCAGAGCCAACAGGTGAGTCAAGCATTCTGACTCTAACACCTGCATTCTTCCAGCTAGACCGGTGGCCAGCAAACTCCAACCTGTAGCCAAATCAAGTCCACTGCCTGTTTTTGTAAGACTGCTTGGCCTAAGAATATTTTTCATGTTTTTAACTATAAACTTTAACTTATCTTTTAAATTTTAACTAATATTCTTAAACTAAAAATATTTTTAAAACCCACATTTTTTAATTGGGGGCTATACAAAAGCATGCAATATGATGCCTCTAGGACAGTCTGGCTCACAGGCAGTAAAGCAAAGGGAATGCGTGTGGCATAATATCTTCCATTTAAGGACCGTGGCTAGACCAGCCTTGTCTCGTCCCTTGTTCTAAGGGATTTTTGCTAAGGGTTTTCTGCTTATATTTTTATGTTTAGTGCTGTGCCTGACACATAGTAAACACTTAACAAATGCTTGTTGACTGACTAATTTTGTTCAGTGACTCAGCTTTTTTTTTTTTGTCTCATGAAGCCCTTTGGCAATCTATGCACTCATTTTCCAGAATAGTGCTTTTTAAACAATTTATAAATGAAGGAAATACAAAATTTCAGTTGAGATTAATGAAAATAATGATGTATGGTTTTTCCCATCAAAGTTCACAGACCCCCTGAAATCTCTCCATGGACCCCTTCGGAGCCTATGGACTCCAAGTTAAGAATTTCTTCTTTAGTATATTTCTTGAATTTTGTATATCTTTAAATAAACATATATCTATAAATAAATATATCCCAATGCTGTGAGGCTGAATATCTCATCTGTAAAAATGAAAGGGCAGGACTAGGTGGTTCCCAAGATCTCTTCCAGCTCTAAATCCTGTGGTCCTATGATCCTTTGGAGTATTTATCTTTTAAAATATGTGATAAAAACTTAAATAGTAAATGCATATGTATATAAACATCTCAAAAGGCAGGATGGTATAGTAAATAGAGAGCTAGCTACAACTCAGGGAGATGAGTTCAAGTCCTGCCTCTGATACATATTGGCTATGTTGCTGTTGGCAAACCACCTAACTTCCCAATGCCCCGAGGCAGCTCCCCGAGGCAGCTCTCCAAGACTATACATTGTGGAGCGGGTAACCAACTTGTATTGATGGACGGAGTTTCTTTGTTTGGGATTTCCCAATACCAATGAAATCATAGACCTAGTTTAAAAAAAAAAAACTATTGATAAAGCAGCATGCTTTAGCAGATAGAGGGCTAGCCAGGGAATCAGGAAGTCCTAGGTTCAAGGGCTATCTCTCACATATTAAATACCTTAGTGACCCCAGAGAAATTATTTAACCTCTGAGAGTGCCACACAGCCCTTTTAAGGCTACAAGTGATATGCTGGTTACTGGTCTCTATTGGTGGTGAAAATTTCCACAATGGGAGTTCCTTTGAACCAATGATCACAGTTATGGGGGGATGGGAGAGACAAGAAAGCAGAGACAGAGAGAAAGAGACTGATAAGTAAACAAAGACACACATACAAAGAGTGAAAGAAAACAGAGAGACAGAAAATGAAGAACATTATCTTCATCCTTTCCCTGGCTGCACTGCTGACTCATCATAGGATTTTCTCTACCAGGTCCTGGAGCTGGGTACCTTCTCCCTCCCCTTCTCCCCACTTCTTTTCAGTTCCCTTTTTTGTGTTGTCTTCCTGTAGAAGACTGTAATGTCCTTGAGGGAAGGGGCTGTCTTCTTTTCTGCTTCTATTTGTATTCCTAGTGTTCAGCACATAATAGTGCCTGGCATATAATAAATGCTTAATGGGAGTTTGTTGGCTGACTGACTGACACCTAGGCTCCAGTTTCCTGGCTATTCTCCAACTGGTAACTAAGATCGTCCATGTAATTGTCTGGGCATCAGTGGCACTTGTGTCCACTAAGAACATTGAGTACTAGACCAGAAAAGAAAATAGACCATTCAGCAGAAATTCAATTCAATTTATTAAAATTATCATAAAATTCATTTCATTTATTAAGTGCTTACTATGTGCCAGGCGCTTTGCTAGGAGCTGGGGATACAATGACAAAAATTAACAAAAATCCTGCCCTTCAGGAGTCTTACATTCTATTGGAATTAATCTATTCCCACTTGGTGCCCCAGAGAAAAGCAAATGAGAGATGGTTCTAGTAATTTCTCTATCTAAAGGAGGAGCAGAGTCTCTCCAACTGAGTTAAACACTTTTTGAAGCCTGTCGGTGAGGTTTCTTGAAGTGTCTCATCAACAGCAGCCATCATTTACCCAGCATGGCAGAAAACCAGTCCTAGCACGAAAACAAACTCTGATCTTTCTCCATTTAATCTCTTGCCCAACATCTCTGGGTAGAGACAGTTGTGAGCTCCAGGTGACGCATGTAGCAATAATCACAGGTTCTACGCCATATTCCCAGTGTGCCGTATATTAATGTCTGTGTGGTAATTTAATGGCACCTCTAGGCATAAACAAAGGTTTATTAAAATAGTAAGTAAAACATTCCTGAACACTGGACTACTTTTAAAAAAAATTTCTATTCCACATTCTGAAATTAGAAACCCTTTCTTTGGACGAGAAAACAAAAGATACTGTGTGAATTAACACTGGAATAATTTTATTTCAGTTACTTTTAACGCAGCCCAGAGCACAGACTTTACCGCATTGCTATTCAGAATCAGTTAGTTTGGGTGGGGAAGAGAGATTTCATGACAGTAATCAATCAATAAACATTTATTAAGCACCTACTATATGCCAGGCACTGTGTGGAATTGACTTTGGAAGACCTAGGTTGAAGACCTACTTCTGACACACACTGACTGTCTAATCTTGTGCAAATCAGTTAAGCTTTTAGGGCCCCAGAGAATGCTCTAAAAGGGTAAGTTTCATAGAAGGGGCTGAACTACATCGAGAGAGGAAAGTTCCTCATTGGGAGCTCCCTACACTGATGAAATCATAGGAATCGTAAATGAAATCATAGAAAAAAATGTGTTTGTATATGTATATTTGTATGTAAGTATATACAGATAGCATGGCTTAGTAGATAGTTGTTTCCCCCTCCCATGTGACCACAGGCAAATCACTTATATTCTCCACACCCAATCCACCCCCACCTCTCTAAGACTACCAGTTGCACGAGAGACATTTGCTGATCAGCCTCAGGGGCGAGAGTTTCTAGACTGGGAGTTCCCTACAAATCAAATCATAGTTCAAAACTCTCCAATAATGAAAGTGAAGGAATTCCACCAAGCTCATATATCTTTCTTGCACAGGTTCCTTTGGAATATTTCCAATTTCAATATAGCAACAATTTAGAGTCATTCTAACTTCCTTCAAAATTGATGGTTTGGAGTGCTTGATAGTAGCATTGCCCTCTCTTGTATTGATCACCGGGTCTAGAGTGACGTGATATCATTAGGAGTATTGAGCCAGTTGGCTATTGCTTTACAGCTTGGGCAGGCAAACCCAAGAGTCAGAGCAGTGAAGTCTCTTCCTAAGAGAGCACTGACCTTCTCTTTCCCTCCTAATACTTTTGAAGAGACTAGACTCATTATTCTTAAGGTACTTCCAAAAATAAAGGCAAACGGTATAGTCACAAGTGAAGCCAATGGTATAAAAGCAGACATTTGTACGTGGACCTGTGATTTCATCAGTATTGCAAGGTTCCAGGTGAAGAAAGTCCCTCTTCCGATGTTGGTCAGCACCTGAGGCACCAAGAGATTAAGGGACTTGCTCAATGTTGTACGATGACTGTACGGTGTTGTACAGTCAGTTTGTGTCAGAGGCAAGACTTGAACCCAGGTCTTTGTGGCTTCAAAACTAACTCTCTACCCACTATACTGCACTAGTCTTTCTCTTTCTCTCTAGCTAAATATGTATGTGTTTATATATACACAATATATGTATGTATGTGAAAATGTACATGTATATATGATATTATGTGTATATATTACACATACATACATGTCAGGGAGAATTTATTTAGGATGATTAAAGTCTTGTTTTATAAAACTTTCTTATTTGTAGGGTGAGAACTGTTTGCAACTGGTAGAAACATGGAATCCTAGTACCTTGGAGGCAGAAGAAACTTGAAAGGTCATCTGGTCTAATCTCTCATCCCATGCAGAAATTTGTTGTTGTTGCATATCCTTTAATCCAGCAATACCACTTCTAGGGCTATATCCCAAAGAGATCATACAAGTGGTGAAAGGACCTGTATATATATATATATATATATATATATATATATATATACATATATATATATATATATATATATATATAATCAGCTCTTTTTATGGTGGCACAGATTTGGAAATCAAGGGGATGCCCATCAATTGGGGAATGGCTGAACAAGCTGTGGTATATGAATGTAAGGGAATACTATTGTGCTATAAGAGATGAAGAACAGATGGACTTTGTAATAACCTGGAAAGACTTAGATGATCTGATGCTGAGTGAGGGGAGCAGAACCAGGAGAACATTATGCACAATTACAGACACACAGTATGTGTGATGACTTAACTTTGATAGACTTGGCTCTTCTCAGCAAGACAAGGTTCTAAGACAGCTCCAAAAGACAGATGAAAAGAGCTATCCACATCCAGAGAAAGAACTACAGAGTCTGAATGCAGATTGAGGCAAACTATTTGCAATCTTTCTCTCTTTTTTTGTTTTGTTCCTTCTTTCTCATGGTTTATTCCATTGGTTATAATTCTTTACAACTTGACTATTGTGAAAATAAGTTTTATGTGAAGGTATACATAGAACCTATATAGGATTACATGCTGTCTTGGGGAGGAGGGGAGAGGAGATGGGGGAGAAAATTTGGAACTCAAAAACTTGTGGAACTGAGTGTTGTAAACTAAAAATAAAAATAAATTTATAAAAAAAAAGAAATTTGTTGTTGTTATGTCATTTTTCAGTCACGTCCAACTCTTTGTGACCCCATTTGGGGTTTTCTTGGCAAAGATAGTAGAGCAGTTTGCCATTTCCTTCTCCAGCTCATTTTATAGAGGAAGAAACTGAAGCAAACAGGGTTAAGTGACTTGGCCAGGGTCACACAACTAGTGTCTGAGGCTGGGTTTGAACTCAGGTCTTTCTGATTCCAGGTCCACAACTCTATCCACTGTGCCACCCAGTTGCCCCAGGCAAAAATAGCTTCTACCAAACAAATGGTTATCCAACCCCTATCTGAACACAGCTAGTATGCATTATCTCGTAAGAGATATTATTCCTTTTTTGATAGCTCTAATTATTATAAATTTCTTCCCAAATGGTGCCCAAATTGGCCTAACTTCCAACCATTGATCTCTTCAACAAATTAAATTTAATAAAACAAACATTCGTTAATCAATCTGGGCAACAATTCAAAGAGCTAATTGGTCCTCTTGGGTCAGTCCCCAAGACTGGGCCTTGTGCATCTGAACCCAAATCTAGGGGCAGGAGCAGGGAGGGAGAAGAGCGGCCTGAGCCATAAATTACCCTCATTTGTAAGATTGGCATCCCTGTCCTGTCTATTGGGTATAGTTACATACTCAGGGCAATATCCTGGGTCCTCTCCTCTTTTCTCCCTACATTCTTTCTCTTGGTGATCTTATCAGCCCTACCATGGCTTTAATTATCATCAGTCCCCCAGTCTGCCATCCAGACTTCATCCTTCTGCTGAGATCCAACCCTGTATCTCCAGCCACCCCCTGGATGTCTCCCTATGAATGTACCATAGAAAATTCAAATTCAGAATATCTAAAACAGAACTTATCTTTCACCCTAAACACATCCCTCCTTCTATCTTCCCTATTCCTGCCATGGCCACTACCATTCTCCCTAACACCCGGGTTTAGAACCTAGGGATCATCCTCTACTCTTCACTCTTACCACCCAAATCCGATCCATTTCCAATTTTTGTCAACTCTGCCTCGAGTAGCTCTCGTACAGTCCCCTTCTCTTCACTCCCATGGCCACCGCACTAGTTCAGATCCTTATCACCTCTTGCCAGGACTATCACCAGAGCCTCTGAAGTGCCTCAAGTCTCCCTTCTTTCCAACATATCCTCCACACCGCCGCCAAATTAATATATTCAAGGTACTTGTCTAACCACAACATTCTCTGCTCAAGAAGCCACAGTGGTTCCCTATTAGCTCGAAGATAAAATACAAACTCCTGTCTTTGGCATTAAAAGCCACTCACAGTCGGGCTCCAATTTATTTCTCCAGTCTGATTATACCCTTGTTGACCTCATGCATACTCTACTCCAGTCAAGCTAGCCTGCTTGCCGATCTCCATACCTAACATTCTGTCTCCTATCTCTACGCCTTTGTACAACTTGTACGTAGCAGACCCATGTCTAGAATGCCCTTCCGCTTCATGTCTGCCTCTTGAAAATGTAGCTCCCATCGAGGCTAATAAGAGACTTTTCCTGGACTCCCCAATTGAGTGATCTCCAACTACTTTGTTTTCACTATGTATGTGTGCATATGCACATATATACACATATGTTTATAAACACACATATATACATATAAATATATACATGCATTTACATTCACATGAATGTATATATATATGTGTATAGTGTGTATATATGTGTATATTTTCTATTTACGTATCTATATATATTTTTAGTTCCTTGAGGACACAGGACTACAGATTTAGAGATGGAAATTACCTTAGGGATCATTTAACCTAACCCACTTATATTACATTTGAGGAAACTGAGGCCCAAAAGACAAGGTGACAATTGTTGGTGGAGCTAAAGATTGCTCTAGTCATTTTGGGAAAGTAATTTGGAATGATGCAAAGAGACTGACTAAAATTTCTTACCCTTTGACCCAGAGATTCCACTGCCAGGCTCACTCAAGGAAGTTAAAGAGAAAAAAGACCATCATATGCACCCCAAAATCTTTATATTGCTTTTCTATAATAGCAAAGAAATGGGGGAAAAGTTAAGTAAGAAGAGACAACATGTACAATGACTTCAATAACGGTCTTGTAGGTGAACTGGACTTGAGGGGCCATTCCTTAGAGAATACAAACATATTCTCTTCTTTTTCCCAACCAACAACATGGGATGGTAAGTGCCTGCATTGATGAAGAGTCCTCTAATTGCCTGTCAATTTATCATGTTTGAAGAGGCCTCCAAGTTCACCATTTATCATTCAGTTGTTCAGTCATGTCTGACTCTATGTGACCATAATGTCTGTGGATTTTTCTCATCAAAGATACTGGAATGGTTTGCCATTTCCTTCTCCAGTGGATTAAGGCAAACAGAGTTTAAGTGACTTGCCCAGGGTCACACAACTAGTTAAGTGTCTAAGGCTGAATTTGAACTTGGGTCTTCCTAACTCCAGGCCCAGTGCTCTAACCACTGTACCACCTAACTGCCTCTAAGTCCACCATAATTGATACTAACTTCTGGAAGTTCAGTCTCAAGGATTGGAAATAGGTGGGCCATGGGGTAGTGGCAGCCCAATCAGTCTTTGTGTGTGTCCCGGCCTGGATAGACCTTTGTATCTGTGTAGTCAGTCAGCCAATCAATAAGGATTTATCAAATGATTAAGTTGACATGGTAACTCTTGAGTTTTGATTTCTTTCTCTCTATACATGTGTAGTAGGAAGGCCGAATTTATGATCTCAAATATAATCATGTATATGTTTGAATGGTCCGAAATCGCAAGGTATGAGAGATTCTCTAAGGAGAAAACAACAAGAAATTTATTTAGGCCCCACCGCAGCAAAAACTTGAACCAGCCTCCCCATTCCAACATCTTGACAAAAAGACTCCAGGCCCAGAAAGCCCATC
>JAQQSZ010014063.1:0-11610 GCA_028646595.1 Phalanger gymnotis
CTGGGCTTTGGGATTGTCCTCAATGGATCCCAGGCTTTGCTTCTGCACTTTTTTCATTCAAGTTACCAGCCCCCTAAGCAGTCTCTGAATAGGAATTTCTCCCTAATGCCGATACTCCTAAGTATGGCAGTGTTGCCTTTTTTGTACCATTATGTCTGTTCCATTTTATTCCTGGTGTCTGATCCCCTCCACTCTCTTATAGTGATCAGCTGCAAGAAAGAAACTCTATTGTCAGGAGGGAAGGTCGTGATGATGTTATGGGACCTGAATCCCTAAAAGTAAAATCCCATGTCTTTGGGACATGGACACATAAATTTCCCTGAATTTTTACGCACTCGCAGAAGACCATGGCTTTGCTTTGAACTTTCTCATACTTGACATGACTGACACAACTGAAAAACAAGAAAGTAAACATACACGCCAATGTAATTCATTGTAGTATAATGTAACTGTAATGTATGTGCATATGTGTCTGTGTGCATATGCATGTGAGAGTGCATATCAATGTAATTTATCCAAAATCAATGAAGACTTATAAAATTGCTCACACATGGAATATACTATGCTCCATTGTGCTCAATAATTCAACTGGTAGGCAGAGTTGGCAGGGAAAAAATTAAAAAATAATCCCCACCCTTAACTAACTTATATCATTTGAGGTACCTTAAGGCATCATAAAATGTCAAGTAAAACTGAGGCAAATGTGAGATACGGAGATAAAGTTATCCTACAAAAATCTGTGGATCACGTAAAGAAAACACTGGCGTTCGCATTAGGGCAAGTTTCTTAGAAGATATGGCACTTGGTTACAGTTGCCAGTGTCTATTTTAGAGATGAAATGGGTCTTTAAAAGTGGAGAGGTGGACAATAACAGGCTGAGAAGATGGAGGGTCAAATTCCAGGAATGCTGATTGGTCCATGCAAATATGGGGCAAAGAAAAGATGGCATTTTAAGAAAATGGAAAGATTCGAGGTCTGTTATATGGTATTCTCCAGACTATACTTTATTCTCAGCAGCAATCATGTTTCTTTCCTCTTCAGACCACCTATGGCCCATTTGATTCCATCCTTACTGACAAGGTCCATTTTCCAAGTGTTTATAAACTGGCACCCAAGATTCTGCCCTTGCCCTTGGAATTGTCCAAATAATGGTGCATTTCAAGTGGACATGGGTGGCACTGATTATAACGGATAACACCAGGGGTGAAACATTCCTCTGTGATATAAGAAAGGAGATGAACAGGAAAGGTGTCCGTGTGACCTTTATAGACATAGTCCTTTCAATGAGAAATACACTATTAACTCCTATCATGACATCATGCCAAGAATCGATGGATCTTCTGCCAATGCAATCGTTATTTATGGAAATAACAATTCAAAAATAACATTGCAATATGTGCATGTGCCTAATTTAATTTTACAAAAAGTATGGATTACCACCTCTCACTGAGATTTCACTATCAGACCCAGTGACACGAATTTTGAAAGTTTCAATAGAGCTTTGATATTTTCAGATCAGAGAAAAGAGATTCCAAGTCTCAAACCTTTCTTAAGTACAGTTAAGCCTGCCGAATGCCAGAAGATATTTTCCTTGAAAGATTTTGGAACTCAGTTTTCCAGTATCTATTTGACCATTAAAAAATAGGCCCCAGAGGATTGTTCACAAAATGCTTCTTTAGAGATGCTGCCTGCTTTTGGGTTATTTTGACATGTCAATGTCAAGCCCAAGTTACAATATCTATAATGCTGTGTATGCTGCGGTCAAAAATGGAATATCTGAGAATTGAAGGCAGCTTAGTTCCATATCCCTGGAGGATATATTTCCATTAATAGTAACAGAGAGTCCACCTGTCTAAATCTCTCTCTGATTCTTTGGATCTGAAAAAAAGCTGCTATCTCTAGAAAACAGGGAGCCAGTCACTTAGCTAAGTAGCTTATAAACTATTTTGTTCTAAGAACCAGGCTTACATTTTTCTGATTTGATGATGCCAGTAGTGGCTCTTTCAAAGGTCATTCTTAGTCATGTTTAGAACGTTTTCTTCAAATCAACAAGACATTAGGAGTGACATCAACAATAGGCAACATATCTTTGGTTTCTATTTCTAGACTGATCAGAGAGAGTGTAAAGTGAGCTATGAGAGTCTGAAAAGTCATACTAATGCCTATACATACCCACACATATACATATACAGATATACACATCTGTATATATATGTATATATATATATACACACGCACACATACATACACATATATACATATGGGTGTGCATGTGTGTGCGTGTATATGAATATATACACATATACTTATGTGCATGCATGTGCACATATATACACATGTGTGTATATATACACATATGTATATAAATGTGTATATGTATTGTATATGTATATATGTATGTGTATATAGATGTGTATTTGTGTGTATATGTATGTATGTGTGTATATGTAAATGTATATATGCATATATGTATGTATATCAAGGTGTGTGTATATACTATATATATGTGTGCATATATATATATGTGCACATACTCTGAGGGTAGCGGTTAAGCTCAGAGAGAGACCTTCAAGGGCTGAGGGGGAGAACTACAAAGGCTCTCACAACTGCAAGCTCTCAGAGCTGTGGGAGGAGAGGACTTAGGAAAACAGACAGCTAGGGTCTGTGAGTGAGTGTTTATAGGAAGGCCCCAGGAGAGGGGAAGGTAATGGTATGGCCTGGCTCCCTGATGTGATATTGTATTTTAATTTCTTTGCTGCTATAATGAAGTAGATTTACTGGTTTGGGGATATAATTGCTGCTATGTTGAATTGGAGTTATTGGTTTTGGGATTTGATCCGCTGGTGTATGAATAAATGTTTTACTTCTTCTGCCTTCTATATGGAGAGTCTCTTATATTCTGTGATACAGAACTATACAGGCATATTCATGGTCACCATAGACATTGCAAATCTTGCCTTCCTGATACAGAAGGCAGAGTAGGTCAGAAAATTCCAAGCTCTCAAGATTTTCCCCCACAAAAGAGATAAGATAGCACCTTAGGGAGAACAAAGTGCAGGCAAAAACAAATGAGAATAGGGGTCTTCTTGGGACAATTTGAGAAGATCAGAAGAAAAAATACCTGGACAAAGTTTGGTCCTTGTGAAGAGTAAACACCTCCAGGCTAGGGTCTGCTTAAACAACAAGCAGCAAGCCCTGGAGTTAGTAGGTCTGAGAGGCTGCCTAGGCCCCAATCACAAAAACTTTTCACCCTAGGATAGTGAGAGGAGTTTGGCATCTGAGTTCAGGAAGATCAAGTGAACCTCTGCTGACAAGGAACACCAGACCCATCTGTTCTGGGAAGAGAGAGAGCTACAGGGGGCAAGAAGGAACCAGCACACACCCTGTGAGTGCAGAAGCAGTGGGGCAGAAAGCCCCTGGCTATGGGCACTTACAGGAGGTTGGAACTCTGGCTATGGGCAATTACAGGAGGTTGGAACTTTGGTTCCAGGCTACAGGGGAGAACTGAAGATCTGGGGCATGAGGCACCATCCCCCATGCCCCAGGACTGGAGGTGATTACCAAAATTAAGTTATTACCACTAAAAGTACACAGGCAAAGGAGGAAGAATCCAACCATAGAAAACTATTATAGGAATAGAGAAGACCAGGGTTCATCTTCACGGGGTGATATTGAAGTTAAAAAAAAAACAAAGAATAACATCAAATGGTCACCTGCCCAAAAGGAATTTATAGAATATATTTTTAAAAAGACTTTAAAAATGAAATGACAGAGAGAAAAAACTAAAAAAGTAAGCATTATCCAAGAAAAACAAGATTATGAAAGGAAAGTTAACCAATTAGAAAAGGAGATCCAGAATCTTAAGGAAGAAAACGATACCTTGAAAACAAGAATTGGGCAAGATGAATCCAATGAAATTAAAAGAGATCAAGAAATAAGAAAAAATACAAGAGAAAGTTTGGGCTTTTTCACATTAAACTGTTTTAATAGTTTCAAAATTCTGTGAAAGATATTTTGGTCAAGTTGTTCCCATTTAAAAATTACTGATTTTAAAAAACAATAAATTAAAACTGCCACAAAACAAATGGTCCACAAAACATTCCTTTCCTCCTGAAGCTTTTATAATGCATTGTAATCATTAACCAGTCTTTTACTATTAAACTTAAATGGCCAATTGAGGCAAACTGTTCTGAAACAGTTCTTCCATCACTGATGAAGACTGGGGTGGCAGGTGTTGTACAGAATATTCATTTAGCCTTCTGGGCATCCTGTGCAGATTTTGTGACCTTGCCAGCACCAGCAGTTTTCTTGCCAACTGCCTTGATGACACAAACTTCAACAATTTTCCTCATATCACGAATAGCAAAACGATCCAGAGGAGGACAATCAAAGAAGCTCTGCACACACATGGGCTTGCCTGGAACCATGTCAATGACGACAGCATCACCAGATTTCAGGAATTTAGGGCCATTTTATAGCTTCTTACCAGAATGATGATCAATCTTCTCCTTCTGTTCTGTTGCAGGCAATGTGAGCAGTGTGACAATCCAGAACAGGTGCATAGCCAGCATTGATTTGGCCTGGATGGTTTAGGATAATAACCTGTGCAGTTAAGCCAGCTGCTTCCATAGGAGGGTCATTCATGCTATGACCAGTCACATTACCACAGTGGACGTCTTTGACAGGCATGTGAGAAATGGTTGGAGGAGTTTTGTTTCCACAGGATAGTGATAGCAGATTGTAAGTCAGGTGACTGGTTCTAATCAGAGCTGTGATCTAGCAGAGACCAGGATTCTAATCTGGCAAAAGCTTACAGGCTTGTACGCATGCTTAATGAGCCATTTGAGGAGGGCACGATGTAGGCAGTCAGGGAGTTGCATCTGGCCAATAAAGAGCCAGGCAGGAGATTCAAATTGGGAGTCAATAAAAGGACTGGTGTTTGTCTGAGTCCTTGTACTCTCCTGCACTCTGTTTAGGTGATGTACCCATTTATTCAGAATGAATGAATGTAAAATTTAATTAAAACCATCCTGACTTTCTAATGAGTATTGTTTATTCCCAGGCAGAATAGGTATATTTATAACAGACACGTTCTTGACATTGAAAGCAATGTTGTCCCCTGGGAGAGACCCACTCAAAGCTTCATGGTGCACTTCAACAAACTTTATTTCAGTTGTAACATTGACTGGGGCAAAGGTGACTACCACAACTGGTTTTAGAACACCAGTTTCCACTCAGCCAACAGGTACAGTACCAATGCTGTGAATCTTGTAGACATCTTGGAGATGCAGACCAAGGAACTTGTCAGTTGGACAAGTTGGTGGCAGGATACAATCCAAATCTTCAAGCAATGTAGTTCCATTACCACTGCCATCCTTACAAGTGACTTTCCATCCCTTGACCCAAGGCATATTAGAGGCTTGGTTATTATTATCTTATAAGAACAGCAACAAATTTGGAGAATAGATCAAGAAGAGAAAATAAAAATAATTGTACTAACTGAAAGTTGTGATCAAGAAGAGATTCTTGAGGGTGGAGCCAAGATGGCATAGTGAAAGGAAGGAACTACTGGAGCTCTCTCACAAATTCTCTTGGATATCTCTAAAAAGTGAATCTGAGCAGATTTGAGAGAGTCGGAAGCCACTAGCAGACTGAGAGGGGTAGGAGCACCCGACACACAGAACAGCACCAGGATGCACCAACCAGGAACAGCAGAGGAATCTAGCCAGCGTGCCAGTCTTGGAGGTCGCTGGGGAAGCCAAATGCCAGAACAGGAACAAGACAGGGCAAAAGTACAGGCTACGGCCCTGATCGAGCCCCAGGCCTGTCAGCCCTCTGTGGCCACTGGAGCAGCTAGGCTGGAGGCCTCCAACCCACAGTCTAAAGGTTTTAAACTCATCTTCTTGAACTTCTGGGAGCCATGATGCCCAGGTAAAACAGCTCTCATCCCTCCCTTGAAAAAACACAGAGAATAATCTCATGGGAGAAACAGAGGAGCCAGAAGTGAAGCTTCAATAGGGAGAGAATTTGGGGAGAGGGCCCTTCCTGTGGTGGTGGAATGAGACTAGTGCAGGAAGAGAGTTGTCCCAGCAGCCCTCACTTCAGCACAGCAATGAAAGTAACTGAGCCCTAGGGGGTGGAGCTAGCAAATGTCAATGCCAGCACCCCAGACATGGCTTTGCACAGCCAGGGGAAGTGGCAGACACCAGCACAGACAACAGCTGAGACCACCCATGCTGTAGAGTAGAGCTGGGGAAGAGGAGACTCCCAGGAGCCAGACCATCCCTCCCCTACACCTCACAAAGCCAGAGGCCATAGAACAAAAAGCCAGTGAGCAGGACCACAGATTCCAACACATGAAACTTGGGACAGAGTCCCCTGAGCCTTAGAAACAGAGATCCACTTTAGAAGCCAGGAGGAAAAAAAACCATGAAAAAACACACTTAAAAGCCAAAGACCATTGATTCCTATTATGGAAATAGGGAAGATCAAAATACCAATTCAGAAGAGGGCAGCCTGGACACTACACCCATGTCTGAAACCTCAAAAGGGTAAGAGAACTGGTCTCCAGACCAAAAAGCATTCCTGGAAGAACTCAAGGAGGACTTTAAAAACCAAATTAGGGAGATAAAAGAAAAAACGCAAAAACTGGAAAAAAATTCACTAAGGAAAACAAGTCTTCAAAAAGTAAAATCAGTGAAATGCTTAAGGAGAATCAGAATATAATTGGAGAAAAAATGTCTCATTGAAAAGTAAAATCGACCAAATGGAAAAGGAGATGGAGAAGCTAAAGGAAGAAAACAGTACATTAAATATTAGAATTGGGCAAGTAGAGCTAGTGACTCTGAGACATCAAGAATCAGTCAAACACCATCTAAAGAAGGAAAAAATAGGGGAAAATGTGAAATATCAGATTGGAAAAACACCTGATCTGGAATATAGATCCAGGAGAGACAGTCTAAGAATTATTGGTCTACCTGAAAGCTATGATGAAAAAAAGAACCTGGACAGTATTTTCCATGAAATCCTTAAGGAAAATTGCCTATAGGTCCTAGAACCAGGGGGTAAAATTGTCATTGAAAGAATCCACCCATCACCCCTGAAAGAGATCCCAAATTGAAAACTCCAAGAAATATAATAGCCAAACTCCACAACTACCAGGTCAAGGAGAAAATACTGCAAGCAGCCAGAAATAAACAATTCAAATATCATGGAACTACAGTCGGATCATGCAGGATCTTTCAGCTTCTACATTAAATGACAGGAGAAATTGGAATGTGATATCCCAAAAGGCAAAGGAGCTTGGACTACAACCTAGGATCAATTACCCAGCAAAACTGAGCTTAATTTTCCAGGCAAGGAAATGGACATTCAATGAAATAAGGGAATTCCAGACCTTCCTGATGAAAAGGCCAGAGCTCAATGGAAAATTTGATCTTCAAATACAAAACTCAAGAGAGACATAAAAAGGCAAACAGGGTGGAAAAAAACCCTAGTCAATCAATAAGGCTAATTAGTTACATCTTTATATAAGCTTATTTTCTTTTATATATGTTTTATGTATATGTCATTCTTGAGAATACTATAGTTATTATGACAATTGAAAGGGATATTCATAGGCTTTGGGTGTCAGTATAAAATAACTGATATAAAGATAAAAAATATAATTAAGAGATATAAATGGATCGTTCTGGGAGAAGAGGTAAGGAGGTAGTAGAAAAGGCTAAATTAGATCACATGAAGAGGCACAAAAAGATATTATAGTAGAGGAAAAGAAGGAGAGAGAAGAGCAGTATTTGAGCTTCACTCTCCTAGGATTTCGTTCAAGAAGGGAATAACATACCCTGATAAGTATTAAAATCAAACTTGTCCTACAGGCAGTAGGAAGGGAAAGGGGAAAGGAAAGGGACGGAAGAAGTAGCAAGGGGAAAGAGGTAAGATAAGGGAGGGGAATCAGGTAAGAGGGTAAACTGAGGAAGGTGGTGTTCAAAAGCAAAACTCTGTTGAGTAGTGGAAGGGGAAAGGGAGAAACAAAATCATAAACAGAGGGGAAAGAGGATGGAGAAAAAGACACAGATAGTAATCATAAATGTAAATGTGGATGGATTGAACTCTCCCATAAAACCAAAGTAGATAGCAGAATGGATTAAAAACTATAATCCTGCAACATGCTGTTTACAAGAAACACATTTGAAATAGGAAGATACATACAGGGTAAAGGTAAAAGGCTGGAGGAGAATATATTGTGCTTCAGCTAAAGTTAAAAAAAGCAGGGGTAGCTATCCTAATCTCAGACAAAGCAAAAACAAAGATAGATCTAATTAAAAGCGATAAGGAAGGACACAATGTCCTGCTAAAAGGCACCATAAACAATGAAGCAATATCATTGTTTAACATAAACGCACCAAGTGGTATGGCATGCAAATTGTTAGAGGAGAGGTTAAGGGAGTTACGGGAAGAAATAAATAGAAAAACTATAATAATGGGACCACAACCTCCCCCTCTCTGAACTTGATAAATCTAACCTCAAAATAAACAAGAAAGAAGTTAAGGAGGTGAATAGAATTTTAGAAAAGGCAGATGTGATAGACCTCTGGAGAAAACTGAATGGGTATAAAAAGGAATATACTTTCTTCTTAGGGGTACATGGCACATACTCAAAAACTGACCATGTACTAGGGCATAAAAACTTTACAATCCAGTGAAGAAAGGCAGAAGTAGTCAAAGCATCCTTTTCAGATCATGATGCAATGAAAATTATTTGTAATAAAGAACCATAGAAAAACAAGCTAAAAGGTAGTTGGAAACTAAATAATCTATTTCTAAAGAATGAATGGACCAAAGAACAAATCATAGTAACAATGAAGAACTTCATTCAAGAGAATGACAATAATAAGACAACATATCAATACTTGTAGGATGCAGCAAAAGCAGTTTTTAGGGAAAGTTTTGTATCTTTAAATGCTTACATGAATAATATAGAGAAAAAGGAGATCAATGAATTTGGCATGGTACTGAAAAAACTAGAAAAAGAACAAATTGAAAATCCCCAATTAAATACCAAATTAGAAATACTGAAAATCAAAGAGATTAATAAAATTGAAATCAAGAAAACAATCAAATTAATAAATAAAACCAAGAGCTGGTTTTATGAAAAAAAACAATAAAATTGATAAACCTTTGAGCAATTTGATTTAAAAAAAGAAAGAAGAAAATCAAATTACCAATATGAAAATTATAAGGGTAAATTCACCTCTAGTGAAGAGGAAATTAAAACAAGAATTAGGAATTATTTTGCCCAATTGTATGCCCATAAAGTTGACAACCTTAGGGACATGGATGAATATTTACAAAAATATAAGTTGCCCAATTTAACAGAAGAGGAAGTAAAATACCTAAATAACCCCACCTCAGAAAAAAGAAATTGAGCCAGCTATCAATGAACTCCCTAGGAAAAAATCTCCAGGGCCAGATTGTTTTACTTGTGAATCCTATCAAACATTTAAAGAACAATTAATTCCTATGATTTATAGACTATTTGGGAAAATATGTGAAGGAGTCCTACCACAATATTTTTATGACACAAATATGGTACTAATACCCAAACCAGGAAGAGTTAAAATAGAGAAAGAAAATTATAGACTAATTTCCCTAATGAATATTGATGAAAAAATTTTAAATAAAATATTAGCAAAAAGGTTGCAGTAACTTATCCTGAGACACACTATGACCAGGTAGGGTTTATTCCAGGAAGGCAAGGCTGGTTCAAAATTAGGAAAACTATCAGCATTATTGATTATATCACCAACAAAACTAGCAGAAACCATATGATCATCTCAAGAGATGAAGAAAAAAGCCTTCAACAAAATACAACACCCATTCCTATTAAAAACACCAGAAAGCATAGGAATAAACGGAGCCTTCCTTAACATTATAAATAGCATCAACCTAAAACCATCAATAAGCATTATTTGTAATGGGGATAAGCTAGATGCCTTAGATAAGCTAGATTGGGGTGAAACAAGGATGTCCATTATAACTCCTATTATTCAATTTGGTACTAGAAATGTTAGCTGCACCAATAAGAGAAGAAAAAGAAATTGAAGGAATTAGAATAGGCAATGAAGAAACTAAATTATCACTTTTTGCAGATGATATGATGATTTACTTAGAGAATCCTAGAGAATCAAGTGAAAAACTACTTGAAATAATAAACAACTTAAGCAAAGTTGCAAGATATAAAATAAACCCACATAAATCCTAGGCATTTCTATACATTACTAACAAAGCCCAACAGCAAGAGACAGAAAAAGAAATTCCATTTAAAGTTACTATAGACACTATAGAATATTTGAGATTCTACCTGCCAAGAGAAACCCAGGGCCTGTGTGAACATAATAATGTAACACTTTTTACACAAATAAAGTCAGATCTGAATAAATGGAAAAATATCAGTTGCTCATGGTTAGGCCTGGCTAATATAATACATATTACAATTTTAGTAAGGGATGGAGCCAAGATGGCGGCTGGAAAGCAGGGACTTGCATGAGCTCCCCACCGGGTCCCTCCAAACACCTATAAAAATAGCTTTGAATAAATTCTAGAACTGAAGAAACCACGAAATAGCAGAGAGAAACAGGACTCCAGCCCAGGACAGCCTGGATGGTCACAGGTTAAGGTCTATTGCATGGAACTGGGAGTGGATCAGAGCAGAGTCCAGCATAAGCCACTCTGGACCAACCAGCCTGGGAGTCAGGTGGAACATGCCCTAGTACCCTTAATTAGTGAGCTGTGGCAGTTACCAGACTTCCCAACACACAAACAGCAAAGACAACAGAGAAGGTTAGTGGGAAAAACTGCGGGGACAGAAGAAAAGGAGTTCGCAGTTCATCCACTGCCCCAGGGGCAGCAGAGGTGATGCAGCTCTGAGGCTGCTTACAGAGCTAGAGCTGTAGTTGCTTCAGGCACCAGGCCCACCTAGTGGGAAGAATTAAGTGGCCGATCAGAGCTGGAGTGCAGAGCCAGCTTAGATCTGAGTCCAGTCCAGGTTGGTGGTTCTTGGGCGAGGAGGAGCACTGCTGCGGCAGAGATTACTGTGTAGAAATAACTCTGAAAACAACAGCGCAGCTGCTCAAGCTTGGGACAAAGTACTCTCTACAAGCAGTCATACCCTGACGAAAAACTCAAGGGTCAAGTAAGTTGGCTGGGAACATGAACAGGCAGCGAAAATGGACTCAGATTCAGACTCAGACTTTGGAATCTTTCTTTGGTGACAAAGAAGACCAAAATATATAGACAGAAGTCAACAAAGTCAAAGAGCCTATATCAAAAGCCTCCAAGAAAAACACGAACTGGTCTCAGGCCATGGAAGAGCTCAAAAAAGATTTGGAAAAGCGAGTTAGAGAAGTAGAGGAAAAATTTGGAATAGAAATGAGAGTGGTGAAAGAAAACCATGAAAAACAAGTCAATGATTTGCTAAAGGAGACCCAAAAATACTGAAGAAAATAACACCTTAAAAATAGACTAACTTAAATGGTAAAAGAGCTCCAAAAAGCCAATGAGGAGAAGAATGCCTTGAAAGGCAGAATTAGCCAAATGGAAAAGGATGTC